>PISX010002457.1:0-160322 GCA_004024625.1 Mellivora capensis | reverse complement strand
CCCTAAAGATACAAACGTAGTGATCCGAAGGGGCACGTGCACCCGAATGTTTATAGCAGCAATGTCTACAATCGCCAAACTATGGAAAGAGCCTAGATGTCCATCAACAGATGAATGGATAAAGAAGATGTGGTATATATACACGATGGAATACTATGCAGCCATCAAAAGAAATGAAATCTTGCCATTCGCAATGACGCGGATGGAACTAGAGGGTATCATGCTTAGTGAAATAAGTCAATCAGAGAAAGACAACTATCATATGATATCCCTGATATGAGGAAGTGGAGATGCAACATGGGGGACCAGGGGGGCAGAAAAAGAAGAAAAGAAACAAGATGGGATTGGGAGGGAGACAACCCATAAGTGACTCTTAATCTCACAAAACAAACTGAGGGTTGCTGGGGGGAGGGGGGAGGGAAAGGTGGGTGGGGTAATGGACATTGGGGAGGGTATGTGCTATGGTTAGTGCTGTGAAGTGTGTAAACCTGGCGATTCACAGACATGTACCCCTGGGGATAAAAAATTGTTTATAAAAAAATAAAAATTTAAGAAAAAAAATATACACCTTTCGTTCTCTAGAAAGAAAACTTAAAAACTTGTGGAAATTATTTAGTTTATTTACTCAACTGCTATACAAACGTTGCTTCAAGAATTAACAAATGTGGTTTTAGAAAGTGATAGATTGGGAAGCCCGGGTGGCCCAGCTCATTAAGCATCTGCCTTTGGCTCAGGTCATGATCCCAGGGTCCTGGTATTGAGTCCCACACCAGGTTCTCTGGTCAGAGGGGAGTCTGCTTCTCCTTCTGCCTGCTGCTGCCCCTGCTTGTGCTCTCTCTCTCTTTTTCTCTCTTTGACAAATAAAAATCTTAAGAATTTTTAAGAATCTTTAAAAATCTTTAAATCTTTAAAAATCTTAAAAATCTTAAAAATTTTAAGAAAAAACAACTGATAGACTGTTGAAACTTACCTTTTTTCTTAACTTAATTCCATTTAATTGTACTGCATCAAATGTCTGGTTTAAATCTAAATGAAAACATGTGATACATAAATCTTCTAATGCTGATAAATGTAAATGTCACTTACTTTTCCATCACTATTAAAAAGCTTATAGAAGATGGAATAAAAATCATTTTCTCTTCAGTCAGGATCCCATTCATCAGCCTGTCTACCACTTCCTCAGGTTCCAGGGTGGGTCCCAAACTGAAATCAGAAGCAGTCGTCAGCAACAAAACATTTCACAGAAGCATCTACTTTCGTTAGGTGCTAAACAAAGAAGTTAAATTACCACAGGAATCATAACATAACAGCCTTGTAGCATGTGGCCCATGAGAAGTGCTCAAAAATAGTAGCTGCTTTAGCATGAATATTAACAACATTCGCTTAGTTGGTGCTTGTCATGTACTGCGCACTGTGCTAAACACGCTCCATAGGTCCTCTCACTGAAGTTTGCAACAACCTGTGACGGAGAGACTGTAGTCCCTATTTTGCAAATGAGAATTATATAAGTAACCAGGAGTCAAAAATAACTGAACTAGATTAGGACTGACAAATTCACTTCTAAATCTTTAGAAGTTTTGGAGCGCCTGGGCAGCTCAGTTAATTGGGCATCTGTGGCTTCAGCTCAGGTCATGGTTCCAGAGCCCTGGGAGGGAGCCCCCCATCGGTGGGCTCCCTGCTCAGTGAAAAGTCTGCTTCTCCCTCTTCCTCTTCTCCTGGTTGTGCTCTTTTTCTCTCCCTCTCTCTTAAATAAATGAAATCTTAAAGTGAATCTTTAGAAATCTTGGGGAAAAAGTCAAATATCATTATACAAGTTTTATTATATACCAAGACTCATCAGCGAACAATTTCTAAAATGTCAGAGAAAATTAAAATATAAAAATGTGCCTGGCTTCCAGTATCCAAAATCTATAAAGAATTATCAAACTGAAAACCCAAAGAATAAATAATCTAATCAAGAAGTGGGCAGAAGATAGGAACAGACATTTCTGCAAAGAAGACATCCAGATGGCCAACAGACACATGAAAAAGTGCTCCACATCACTCGGCATCAGGGAACTACAAATCAAAACTACAATGAGATACCACCTCATACCAGTCAGAGTGGCTAAAATTAACAAGTCAGGAAATGACAGATGTTGGCGAGGATGTGGAGACAGGAGAACCTTACTACCCTGTTGGTGGGAATGCAAGCTGGTGCAGCCATTCTGGAAAACAGCATGGAGGTTCCTCAAAAAGTTGAAAAGAGAGCTACCCTACAACCCAGCAATTGCACTACTGGGTATTTACCCCAAAGATACAAATGTAGTGATCCAAAGGGACACCTGCACCCCAATGTTCATAGCAGCAATGTCCACAATAGCCAAACAGATGAATGGATAAAGAAGATGTGGTATATATACACAATGGAATATTATGTAGCCATAAAAAACGAAGTCTTGCCATTTGCAAGAGCCTAGATGTCCATCAACAGATGAATGGATAAAGAATATGTTGTATATATACACAATGGAATATTATGCAGCCATAAAAAATGAAGTCTTGTCATTTGCAACAACATGGATAGAAGTAGAGGGTATTATGCTAAGCAAAACAAGTCAATCAGAGAAAGACAATTATATGACCTCACTGATATGTGGAATTTAGGAAACCAGGCAGAGGATCATAGGGGAAGAGAGGGAAAAATGAAACAAGATGAAACCAGAGTGGGAGACAAACCATAGGAAACAAACTGAGGGTTGCTGGAGGGGAGAGGGGTGGAGGGATGGGGTAACTGGGTGATAGACACTGGGGAGGGTGTGTATTGTAATGAGCACTGGGTATTATATAAGACTGATAAATCAGACCTGTACCCCTGAAACAAATAATATGTTAGTTAATTGAATTTAAATTAAAAATAAAATAAAAATATTTTTAAAAACAAAACAAAACAAAAAATGTGCCCAGCTCTAGGTCCTTCATCTCCATAGGAAGCCCTTATATTTACTAATTCTTGATTTACTTTTTAGCCTTATTACTTAGTTCCATATTGCATCCTCACTGTGTAATCACGCTAGCATACTAAATGTGGAGTAGCAGGAGGTCTCCAAAAGGTGGCCTTTGCCATCTGCGTGTTAGATCATGTGCACTTAGGATGGTGTTATGCAAGAATTGTCCCTCAGTTTTTAAAATTTTATTGGTGACTTAGAAAAAAAGATACATAATTACACTCATGAAATCTGCCAACGTCACCAAACTGTTTGAATGAGTAACATTCTGGGGAGGTAGATTTTTAAATGTGCGTGACTAGTTAAGAGAAGTGAGACAAAAAGAATTGGATGAGATTCGTTAGGAACAAATATAGAATAGTTCATTTGGAAAGAAGAAGTATGCAGAGAAGTAATATATAGTATTAGTAAATATATATATATATATATATATATATATATATACATACACACATATATATATATAGTATTCTACAGTATTGTACTTAAAAGTGAGCATGATTCCAAAGTGGAATATAAGAAACAATGCAGAGGATCATAAAGGAAGGGAGGGAAAAGAATGGGAAGAAAACAGAGAGGGAGCCAAACCATGAGAGACTGACTCTTGATTCCAGGAACAAACTGAGGGTTGCTGTGGGGGAGGCAGGTGGGGGGATGGGGTAACTGGGTGGTGGGCATTAAGGAGGGCATGTGATAGAATGAGCACTGGGTGTTACCCACAACTGATGAATCACTGAACACTACACCAAAAACTAAGGATCTGCTAATGTTGGCTAATTGAATTTAAATTAAAAAGTGAGCATGATAATTGAATATATGAAGGAGAGCAGAGTTTAAAATATATATGGTATGATCTTTCATTCTCAGCATAGGGCAGTCACTTATGAAAATACTGTGCTCCTCCTGGACACTGAAGTATTACATAGGACAAATGTGAAGATGCAATAGAAGAGGAAATGTAATAATAAAGATGACAGCTTTGGGCCCAGAGGAGGTAAAAATGAAAGGCAATCGAAGCCTGAAGAAGACTAAGGCCTCCTTTGGCCTGTGGTATAAGCAGAGCGCCAACAAGGATGAACTTGGAAAGTGAAAGATGCTTGTGCCTTCAAGCGTTCAGGAGGAAATTCACTTCCTAGCATACTGCTACCAGACTTCACTATTCCCACGCTCCATGAAAATGCACAGACACCTGTGTATGCAGTACAGCATACTTCCCCACTCACACTGTGGCCTTGTGAACCTACGGGTCAAATGGTGTTGCACTGACTAAACTTTTCTTAGTGTACTTGATCGCTTTACTCAAAGTCTCAGCCTCTGCCAAAGAAATTTTCATTGAATGTAATGGCTGGCCAATACCATGATTTTTACAAGGCCAAAAAAGAAAAGGCTTTCAGAAAATACTATCTTGGCAGAATAAAATCTTAATCATTAAAATATCAGTACATGGAAAATTATTTTTCCCTGACAGTCTAATATTAATAAGAGTTGCAAATCCTATTAAATAAATGCCCATGATGGATTTTGCAGAAACTGTCCCAAAATACTCCAGATCTCTTTGTTGGTGTAGGGAAGGAGAATGCATATGGGGGCATAGGGATCCTTAGGGACAGAGTATTTTCAGTTAGAAGGATGTTTGATTATCTAGCTACCACTTAAGTAGTTGAGTAAGTTTGGAGAAGATATTTCTACTCCTCAATGTTTAGAGGTTTTGGTTTTTGTATCTAATCTGAAAATGGGCTTAATGCAGTGATATGCTAGTAAATGTTTTGCAACTGGTTCTCTAGGGCACAGAGTTCCCCGTTTTGTAGCATTTCCTTTCTATGGTGTAAATACTCTCACCAGGGTGGATTTCAAGCTCTCAACGCGGTGTCGCTGAATGAACATAAGCTGGCTTCAGCAGCCCATGCTCATGTGCATGGAAGCACTGTACACAGTCATACTATACAAATGTTGTCACCTTCTTACATAACATTTTCTTTTGTATGGTACTAGGCAACAAAAATTATTATCTTTGTGTAGCACAGATGAAAATTAAACTCTTAAAAAATTTTTATGTATATTTCATGTAGGAGAGTAGATGTTTTTAAAAGGATATTGAACAAAAATTCTTGGCTGTCAAAAAATCTTAAAAATTCAGATTATGCTACACTGTTGGGAATGGAGGCAGAGAACTTATGTGAGGAAAGAATATTTAATTAAAAATTGTTCATATACATAATAGAGCTCCAAAATACATGCAGCAAAAATTGATAGAATTGAGGGAAAACACAGTTTAAAAATAAGAACTGGAATCATATGGTTTTGCTTACTTGTGGAGCATAAGGAATAACACGGAGGACATGGGGAGATGGAGAGGAGAAGGGAGTTGGGGGAAATTGGAAGAGGAGACGAAGCATGAGAGACTATGGACTCTGAGAAACAAATTGAGGGTTTTGGAGGGGAGGGGGGTGAAGGGTTGGGTGAGCCTGGTGGTGGCTATTATGGTGGGCATATATTGCATGGAGCACTGGGTGTGGTGCATAAACAATGAACTCTGGAACACTGAAAAGAAATAAATAAAATAAAATAAGAACTGGAGACATTAATCTTACTTTCAACAATGACTTGAACAACTAGACATATTAGCAAAGAAACAGAGAACTTGAACAATAGTATAAGCCAACTGGACCTCACAGCATCTAGAGAATGCTCCATCCAAAAACATTCTTCTTAATGACACACAGAACATTATCCATGACAGACTGTGTGAAACCATGAAACAATTCTTGTGAAATTTTTAAAAAGACCAAAATCATACAAAATATGTTCTCCAACCACAACAGAATAAAATCAGGAATCAGTAACAGAAGGAAAACTGAAAAATTCACGAATATGTGGAAATTAACCAGTGGGACAAGGAGGAAATCACAGGAAATTAGGAAATAGTTTGAGATGAGTGAAAGAATACAACATATCAAAATTTATGGGATGCAGCAAAACCAGTGCTCAGAGGGAAATTTATAGCTATAAATTCCTACATTTAAAAAAAACCCGAGGTTTCAAATCCATAACCTAACTTTTCACCTTAATAAACTAAAAAAAAAAAAAAAATATATAAAGCAAGCAAAATGAAAGAAATGACGATTAGGGCAGGGATAAATGACATGGAGAATAGATTATAGTAGAAAAAATAAATGAAACCAAAAGTTGGCTCTGTGAAAAGATTAACAAAATTAACAAACTTTTAGCTAGACCGACCAAGAGAGAAGACACATTATTATGAAAATGAGGACATTATTGCCCACCTTACAGACATAAAAGGGGTTATAAGAGAATACTATGAACAACTGTATACCAACAATCAGATGATCTAAAAGAAGTGTACAAATTCCTAGAAACACATAAAGCACTAAAACTAATTCAGGAAAAAATATAAACTCTGAGTAACCTTTAATAACAGACTGAATCAGTAACCAAAAACAAACAAACAAACAAACAAAACAAACAAAAAAACCCAGCGGGCAAGAAAAGCCCAGGACGAAATGGCTTCATGAGAAACTCTACTCAATGTTTAAAGAATTAACACCAGTCTTTCTTAAAGTTCTTAAAAAAAAAAAAAAACACTTCCTAGCTCAGTCTTATTAAAGCCAGAATTACCCTGTAACTAAAGCCAGACTAAGGTATCACTAGAAAACTAAATAACAATATCTCTTCTGAGTACAGATACAAATATCCTCAACAAAACCCAGCATCAAACCAAAGGCAGCATCATAGTAAAAGGATTATAAAGGTTGCTGGGTGGTTCAGTTGATTAAGCATCTGCCTTCAGCTCAGGTCATAATTCTGGAGACCCTGATCAAGCAAGCCCCATGTCAGGCTCTCTGCTCAGCAGGAAGTCTACTTCTCCTTCTCCCTCTGACCCTCTTGTGTTCTCTCTCACTCTCTCTCTCTCAAATAAGTAAATAAAATCTTAAAAAAAAAAAAAGAGCATTATATACCATAGCCAAATGAGATTTATTGCAAGAATGCAAGGTGGGGGCATCTGGGTGGCTGGTTGGTTAAGCGTCCAATTCTTGGTTTCAACTGAGCTCATGATGTCAGGGTTGTGAAACTGAGACCTGCATCAGGCTTGGTGAGGAGTCTGCTTGAGATTCTCGACCTCTCCCTCTGGCCCTCCCCCCCAGCTCCTCTCTCTTTCTCTCTAAAATAAAATAAATAAATAAAAAGAACACACAAAAAACTCCAAGAATGCTAGGTGGTTCACCATATAAAAATCAATGATTATAATATATCATATGAAAAGTCCCACATGATCATCTCAATAGGCACAGAGAAGGCATGTGACACAATCCAACATGCTTTCATGGGAGAAAAAAAAGCACTCAACAAACTAGGAACACAGGGAACTTCCTTAAACTGATTTCATAAGTGCTTGTATGCTGCAGCTTGATTTGTATAAGCAGAGTGGAGTAAAGAAAATGACAGGACTTATTAAATATGAAAAGATGACCATCAGCTTTTCTAATAATCAAAGAATATTAATATAACATAGGGCGCCTGGGTGGCTCAGTGGGTTAAGCCTCTGCCTTCGGCTCAGGTCATGATTTCAGGGTCCTGGGATCAAGCCCTGCATCAAGCTCCCTGCTCAGCGGGGAGCCTGCTTCCCCCTCTGCCTCTCTGCCTGCTGCTCTGCCTACTTGTGATCTCTGTCTGTCAAATAAATAAATAAAATCTTTAAAAATATATTAATATAACACAGAAGTACTTTTTTATTCATCATATTGACAGAGATTAAATGTGTGTTGGGGTCTGGGTGGCTCAGTCGGTTAGGCATCTGCCTTCGGCTCAGGTCATGATCCCCAGGTCCTGGGATGGAGCCCCACATTGGGCTCCCTGCTCAGTGACGAGCCTGCTTCTCCCTCTCCCTCTGTCCCTCCCCCTACTTTTGCTCTCTCTTTCTCTCTCTCTCAAATAAATAAATAAAATCTCAAAAAAAATAAACTTGTGCTAATATTCAAAGCTAGCAAAGGTAAGGGGAACAGGGTATAAAGTACTCAGGAGAATCCTGGAGGGCAATCTAATAAATCTATCAAAGTTAAGTAAGTTCCTACTCTTTGCAATTTCATTAAAAAAAAAAAAAAGTAACAGGGTGCCTGGGTGGCTCAGTGGGTTAAGCCACTGCCTTCGGCTCAGGTCGTGATCTCAGGGTCCTGGGATCGAGTCCCCACATCGGGCTCTCTGCTCAGCGGGGCGCCTGCTTCCCTCTCTCTCTCTGCCTGCCTCTCTGTCTACTGTGATCTCTCTCTGTCAAATAAATAAATAAATAAAATCTTTTAAAAAAAAAAGGTAACAAAATGGTTAGAAAAGCGAGCAAAGATACATACGCACATCTACATATATACACAGCAGGGGTCCCTATTATTTTTTAATTGTCACTAGCATAGCTTTGCCAGAAGAGGGCACTCTTGCCCACAAGAAAGGTTAGTTTGGGCAACCCTGTCCTGGGAGCAAGGTTAAAAAACTCAAATACAATTTTTAGAAATATGGTGTCTGTTTTTAACTGCCAAAAGACAGCCTGGGTGAAAAAAGCTGACCCAAATATATCAGGGCCCCATGAGGATTTTCCTCCTGAAAATGATGGAGGAAATTGGCAAATCTTATCCTTGAGGATGGAACTCACCTCTTCCTTTCACCCTTCCTTTTAATTATAAAGGACTCTTAAAAAAAAAAAAGTTATTTATTTTTATTGAGACCTAATCAACATATCATATAACACATGTAACTTTAAGGTGTATGATGTGTTCATTTGATACATTTATATATTGCAATATGATTACAATGAATTAGCTAACACCCCTACCACATGATTGATTGTGTGTGGGGGTCATGAGAACAATTAAGATCTAGCCTCTTAGCAACTTTGATGTTTATAATACAGTATTACTGTCTATAATCACTATGCTGCACACTGAAACTCCAGGAGTTATTCATCTCCTGGTTGCAAGTTTACGCTCTGCAATGATTAGTTCCCTAGTGCTCCCCCCACCCCCCAGTGCTCCCATCCTAGCCCCTGGTAACTACTGTTCTACTCTGTTTTTATGAGTCCAGCTTTTTTAGAGTCCACACATAAGTGAGATCATATAGTACTTGTCTGACAGGTTAGTGAAGTTTTATCTTCTTTCTACTCTTCCTGGTCAGCTCTACTCCTCAGGCCCCCAAATTAATTTGTCCTTTATGTTCTCTCTTCAGGGTCCCACTAGGTTTTACTTGATTAATACAGATGAACTAAAACACTGGCCTTCTGAAGTAAATATGCTCACTTTTGTTTTCTAACAAAATTGTATCTTAAAAATAGGCTCTTGGGGTGCCTGGGTGGCACAGTCGGTTGGGTGTCCAACTCTTGGCTTTGGCTCAGGTTGTGATCTCAGGGTGATGGGATTAATCCTGTACTGGGCTCCACTCTCAGCCTGGAGTCTACTTGGGTTTCTCTCTCCTCCCACTGCCCCTCTCCCTGTATGCCCTCTCTCTCTAAAATAAATAAATTTTTTAAAATGGGCTCTTAGACAATTTGATAGATTCTTCAGGGGGCGTGAGATCTTTGGACAGCTACCAAATTTCCACCTGATGTTGACTTTCTACTCTACCTGTGGGTAGACATATTTAGGTTAAGGTGTTTTTAAATAGAACCTGCTATTTTCCCAAAGTGCCACAATGAATATTTTTAATTAACTTGAAATATATTTCCATTAAAGGTAGATGAATGGGGGGAAAGAAGGGAAAAATTTGAGAAGGCAAAATAAAATTTAAAAATGGAATCTTAGGGTGCTTGGGTGGCTCAGTTGTTAAGTATCTGCCTTCAGCTCAGGTCATGATCCTGGGGGTCCTGGGATCAAGCCCCACATCAGGCTCCCTGTTCAGCAGGAAGCCTGCTTCTCCCTCTCCCACTCCCCCTGCTTGTGTTCCCTCTCGCACCGTCTCTCTGTCAAATAAATAAATAAAATCTTCAAAAAAATTGAATTTTAGCACAATAGATAATCCAAATGTAGATCCAAGTAAATATGCAGGTTTATTATAAAGATGGCATTTCAAAGCACTGAAATAAATGATGTAGTATTTAATAAATAGTGCAAAATAACTTACTTTTTGGGAAAAACAATTAAGCAGGACCATGACCTTATTTCTTAAAGTAAATGTGGGTGGAGCAAAGGTCTAAATGTGACAATGCAACCGTAAAAGTACTAGAAAAAAGATATAGGTGGATAATTTCATAAGCTTGAGGAGGGGAGGACCTTTATAAACACCTCGCAGAACCTAAAGGCCATGAAGGAAAAAAAACAAAAACCCGAGAAGTTTTAATGTAAAACTAAATAAAAATAAGTTTAACAGCAAACAGCCAGCTGGGGAAAAATATATGCAACATCTATGACATATAGAAGAACACCTTGAAAGTACAACAAACTCCTAGATACCAATTTCAAAACTCAATAGCTCAGCAGAAAAAATGAGCAGAGGCCATGAAACAGGCAATTCACAAAAGAAGTCAAACTACCGAAAAACCAAAGAAAACACTTGAATCTAGCTACTAGGTCATCAGGAAACAAAGACGGTCCTTCACAGAGGGAAAGGGCAGAACATCCACAGAAGGCAGACCAGTGAGGAGGTGGGAAGTGGAGGTTCTCTCCCCGCACCGTGGTACAGGCTGGTGCAGCCTGTTTATAAAGGTCTTCCCCTCCCCAGGCAGCTGGGCAGTAGACAGGAATATTTAAAATTTGTATTACCCTCTGATCCAGTAACCCCACTTCTAAAATCTACCCGAAGGAGGGGCACCTGGGAGGCTCAGTCGGTTGAGCGTCTTTCTTCAGCTCAGGAATGATCTCAGGGTCCTGGAATGGAGCCCCATGCCAGGCTCCCTGCCCAGTGGAGAGTCTCCTTCTCTCTCTGCCCCTCCCTCCGTTCGTGATCTCTCTCTCTCTCTCTCACAAATAAATAAAATTTAAAAAAAATTTCAATTCAATCCAATCCAATCTACCTGAAGGAGATGGTACCAAAACGTGAAAATGTGTGGCATTAGGATGTGGCACTAGATCTCTGCCTTCCTCTGTCCCTTTCTCTCCCCAGATCCCTTAGTTCTCCTCCAACCTGGGGGCGGGGGGGGAGGCAGGGGAATGTGGAAGAGAAGCCCCAGGCCCAAGATTCCATCTGCTTTCCTTCAGGCAGGAAAAGAGGGTGGCATCCCCAGCCTCCAGCACTGAGGAAGAAGAGGGCTCCTAACCCCCGAACTCTGACCCCCACCCACCACCTCCCTTTTTCCCCTGCTCCCAGGACTGGGCCACTTCTGGGTGGAGCAGTGGGTTCCAGCTTGGCTCACATCGAGAATGTAAGAACTACAAACAAAATTTCTATTAAATTAAGCTTTGTGTCAAAAACAAAACAAAACAAAAAACAGCTGTGCCAGGGGAAAAGATCACTAGTAGACACAACAGTGTCTTCAGACACTGAATTACTTCACAGACTGAATTACTTCACTTCACTGAATTACTACAGACACAGATTACTTCGGACTAAGTAATCAATACATTTTATGGTAAAACTCTGTATTTACTGACAGGAAATGACGTCCACGACATACTGCTGAGGGAAGTTAAATACTTGACTTACAGCCTTCAGAACTCCATTGTAATATACACCATTTACATAAAATTCAGACATTTAAACAGTATACAGAGAGATGTCTAGAAGGATGTTCATCAAAATGTTGAGTAGTCTGCACTGGATAGAGGGTTTCAAGGAAACTCAAAAAGAAACTCTCCTACTTATTTTGTATTTTTTTATGTATCAGAATCTTCAAAAAGTATGTATCATGTTTACAAAGCCATTAAAACTATTCCCAAAGAGGAGAAAAATTAAAAATTAACCTCAGAACTGATCCTTTATAGTTTTACTTATTCATTTGTTTATTTTAGAGAGGGAGATGGGGTGGGGGAGGGGCGGAGGGAGAGGGAAAGAGAGAATCCTAAAAAGGGTCCATGCCCGGCTCAGAGCCACATGCAGGGCTCAATCTCCCGACCCTGAGATCACGACCTGAGCTGAATTCAAGAGTCAGAAGTTTAATCACCTAAGCCACTCAGGCGGCCCTATAATTTTATTTTTTAACCAAGTAAAGACTGGTACTCATTTTGGAGGACAACCTCTATTACCAAAGGAAGGTGTTTTTCACCTTGGTCCGGGGTTATCTGTATCAGAATTGCTGATGGTGCCTGTTTAAGAGAGACCCAAGGCCCCCTCCCCTCCAGGCTCCCTCCCCACCACCACCCTCTCCCAGCCAAATCCAGGCAATCAACAGCTCTGGAGGTGGGACCCCCTACATGGTTCCCAAGCACTCCTGGGGAAATGTATGTATGCTTAAGTCAGAAAACTACTGCCCAGGAAAAGAAAAAAAAAAAAAGGAGGATTAGCAAGGTCACCTGAGTTAACTCATATTTGTTTATATACATTCTCTCCCTCTGTCTCTCCACCTGTCTTCCCACACTGTATAGGAGCTGAAATTGAGATGTGCTAAGGGCATCAGATATCAGGTTTAAAGGATTAAAATATAAAGAAAACCCACAGAATGGCTGATATTCATGGTAATCACCAACCCTCTTGTCTCAACTTACGCAGTACTTGGGTTTTTGATAAAGCCAGTGTTTATGAAATTAGGGCAGAGACATGTTGTTTTGACTCCAGTTTTTTCTAAAGCAGCCAGTTCTTCAGTCAAAGCTTTATGAAATCCAACAGCAGCAAACTTGCTTGAACTGGAAATAAACAGAGAGAGGTCACAAAAGGATTCAAGGAAGCTGCTGCATCTACTTAATTCGGCTGTCCATTTTCCCAAGTTAAGTGTGCTCCTGGGCCTAGCCTCATAGCCATCAGCTGAATCTCAGGGTCCAGCCCAGACCTACCGAATCAGAACTCACAGTATAGAGCCTCAGGTAATTTATAGGCATTTAAGTCTAAGAAGGAGGGCGCCTGGGCGGCTCGGTTGGTTAAGCGTCTGACTCTTGGTTTTGGCTCAGGTCATGAGCTCAGGGTCGTGAGATGGAGCCCAGGTTGGGCTCTGCACTCAGAGTGGAGCTTACTTAGGATTCTCTTTTTCCCTCTCCCTCTGTCCCTCCTGCTTGTGCTAAATGCGTGGATCTCTCTCTCTCTCTCAAAGATAAATCAATAAATCAATCTTTAAAGTCTACGAAGCATTGGCAAAGAACACTTACTACATCCCCACACCACTTACTGAAGTGAGAACTGAGTAGATTCAAAGGTCTCACTAGGAAAATTGGCAAAGTGTTTGCTTTTGTTGTTGCTTCCCTAAGAGTTAATGTCACCATAGCCTGTTAATTATCTAACATACCCAGGAATTCCTGGGAAAACTCCCCTGAACAACTCCTATTTTTCCCTTTAAGTCTCAATTTCACTTCCTCAAAGAGGCCCTTCCCTGACCCCTAGACTAAATTATTTCCGCACTATATAGTAATCTTCTGTTTTTCATGATAGCCTGTTTAGGGTTTGTGATTAAATATTCATTGGGGTGAATTTTCTTTTAAACATCTGTCCCTCGTACTTTTACTATAAGTTTCATAATTATTTTGGTTTCCAATAAATCCCCAGGGCCTAGCACAGTGCTTGGCTTATAATAGCTGCTCAATAAATATTTGTCAAATGAATGAATCAAAATGCAAAGCACTTTTTATCATTACAGCTCCTTCATTTGGGAAGAGAAGAAAATTAATCATATTCTAAGCAGATATTTTTCTAATTAGGTTTTTTAAAAATACCTTTATTGAGAATTAAATTCATGTATCATAATCCACCCATTTTGAAATGTACAATTCAATGTTTTTTGAATCTGATATTATTTTAACTTTTAAAAATTGTGTGAAAATATATATAACAAAATTTGCCATTTTAACCACTTTTAAATGTGCAGTTTGGGGCCATTAATTACCAGATTATTTTTCTGTAAGTCTGTATTTATTAGCCATTATGCAAAGTAGTTGTAAATTCTTGCCAATTAATCTGTGCTTTGGAAAATACAAACCTGTGGAACGTTCCCTCAATTTTTTTTTTTTTTGAGCTCACACATATACTGAAAGCTTAAAAGATGGCTAGATTTACTTACATAAGATATAAATCTTACCTTGAAAATGACACAAAAATAATCATATGTAAAATTGATCACTACCTGTCAGACACTGTCCTCAGTTATTCAGATGTATTATTGCATTGAATCTCCACAACGACTCTTTGCAATAGCTGTGACTATGATCCCCATTTGCCAGAAAGGAAGCTGAGGCACTGGGGTGGGGGGGAGCTGGCTGGGTATAATCTGAAGCTGCCCCCAGTTGCACACAGAGGGTAGGGAGGCCAAAGAAAGAGGCAGACCACTCCGTATTGGTGGGTGGCAGGCTTAATAAGCAAGGGAACTTGGGACGCTCATCTTGGGCAGCTGTAAGGTGAGTAGATTCCCACACCCACCTGCGAGTCTTTAAAGTTTATATAGAGGCCTTAATTGGGTTCAGCATATATACCATCCAGATGGTTTTGACACCACTTTTCTTTCTTTTTTTCTTTTTAATGATTTTTATTTATTTGCAAGAGAGAGTGTGAGAGAGAGAGCACAAGTAGGGAGAGTGAGAGGAGAGGGAGAAGCGGGCTCCCCGCTGAGGAAGGAGCCCGATGTGGGACTTGATCCCAGGACCCTGGGATCATGTTCTGAGCCGAAGGCAGATGCTTAACCAATTGAGCCACCCAGACGTCCCTCAACACCACATTTCTATCTCAAGGCTGTGAACTTGGGGCAGCTTTTGGGAACGGGGAAGGCAGTTGGATACTGTTCCAAGGACAGGGCGGTGGGAGGAGCCTACAACTGCCCAAGTCCAGCTCGCAGGTCACGTCTTCTGGACGAGCTCCCTCAACAGGGTTACAGGACTTGCCCAAAGACACAAAACAAAGTGGTAGAATTGGGCTTTAAATTAGGCCAATAAACCAGGCCTCTATAAGATGTACTCTAAACTTTATTAGCTCCTGCCCTAGTTAAGAGGCAAGTGACAAACTGGTAAAGCAGTTGCAACATGTAAGCCATGGGTAAGGGTTAATACAGGGGAACTTTTATAAATGAGTAAGACAGTACTCTAGTTGATAAGCGGCTGAAGGACATTAGCAGGAAAGTCACAATATAAAAATACCAATGGGTGTACACATATAAAAATGTGTTATTTCAGGAATAAAATAAACACAAACTAAAACAAGTTGGGGGGCACCTGGGTGGCTCAGGTCACGATCCCAGGGTCCTGGAATCGAGCCCTGCATCAGGCTCCCTGCTTGGCAGGAAGCCTGCTTCTCCCTCTCTCATTCCCCCTGCTTGTGCTCCCTCTCTCCCTGCCTCTCTCTCTCTCTCTGTCAAATAAATAAATAAGATCTTTAAAAAATTAATTGAAAAGATAAATAAAATAAGGTGGGATTTTTGCCTAACAGTAATGGTGAGGATATGAAGAAATTTTTATTTGTTAGAGTTGCTTTTCAAAGTACAGAATGTTTTCATTTTAAATCATTGAACTAGGAATCTTTTCTCTTTAAGCCTTCAATATATGTCTAAGCTTAAAAATAAAAATGATAACAAACAACAACAACAAACGATGAGAGAGGACTTTCCACAGCTTTCTATTTTCCAAAGCACAGGCTAATTGGCAACTTTTTCTGGAAGGCAATTTGGCAAACAGTATCAAATTCATTAAAAATACGTCATGCTCTTAGATCTAGTCCTTCCTCTTACAAGTATTTATCCCAAAGAAATAATCGGCCGTGTTCCTAAAGATTTATATTCAAGGTTAGTCTCTGGGATATATTGTTCATGAAGGCCAATAGGTGGAGACAATTTTAAACGTGTGGAGTGGACAGCTGTTTGTTTTTGCCCTTTGGTATTCTTATTTCCTTATTCTGGAGACCTCACTCTGTCACTAGCCTGCCACAGGTGGCCCCTGTCCAGTGGCTGGATCCACCTAGAGTGATCTCTGCAACTAGACCGTTGGAAGGCATTGCTGAGAAATCACAGCTCTTCCCCCACCTGCTGGCTATTGCGAGGATATCACTTGGGAACTGCTGATAGCTATCTCACCAAGGAGACAGAGGCAGAGAGCCTGCCTGACACTCTGGAACTACAGAGCAGGGAAAAAACCCTCTTCTGGTCCGAAGCAGTTTAAGTGTTGTGTTCCTTGAAACCGAAAGAATCCTGACAGATGAACTGCGCAACAATAATGGATAATTTGCACAAATAGTGGTACATATGTGCAGCGGCATAGCATACAAAAAATGAAAATGACATTGCACATATATGTATTAACACCCAAATGTTCATGTAAAATTTGGGGCCCCCGGGTGGCTCAGTCATTACGCGTCTGCCTTCAGCTCAGGTCATGATCCCAGTCCTGGGATTGAGTCCTGCATTGGGCTCCCTGCTCAGCGAGAAGCCTGTTTCTCCCTCTCCCACTCCCCCTGCTTGTGTTCCCTCTCTCGGTGTGTCTCTGTCAAATAAATAATAAGTAAAATCTTTAAATTTAAAAAAGTCAAGGGACGCCTGGGTGGCTCAGTTGGTGAAGCTGCTGCCTTTGGCTCGGGTCATGGTCCCGGGGTCCTGGGATTGAGTCCCGCACCAGGCTTCTTGCTCAGTGAGGAGCCTGCTTCTCTCTCTGCTTCTGCCTCTCTGCCTGCTTGTACTCGCGCTCTCTGACAAATAAATAAATAAATAAAATCTTTAAAAAATAAAAATAAAAAAAAGTTTTAAAAAGCTAAGATTATGCAGGCAGATTTTTTTCAATGCTTGACTACATACCTATATTTAAAATGTCCTAAAAAATTATAACAAATGCTAACCATGATTATTTCTGCATGGTAAGACTATCAGTAATTTTTTTCTCTTTTACTAAATTGTATTTTCTGGTTTTTCTTAAGTGAACCAAAAGTGCAGAAGTACATAAAAGCTCAGAGTTAATGATGTTGAGCATATTAAAAGAACTCTGTATTTTTGAACTTCAGGGTGAATTTATTTTTAGACATATGTATATATGAAAGCGAAAAGTGAGTGGATTTTTTTCCCTGCACTTTGTAATATTACATCAATTTTCTTATTATTAATAACATGAATATTTCTTATCCCAATCATTCCTTTAAATAACATTTCATTATAAGCTAATAAAGGTCAGGACTTGATTTAGCCACGTCTTCCCACACCGATGACTTTCATGATTGTAAAATGACTCTTTAAGTTGACAAGATATATTAGCCAGAGTTTCATGGTACTTTTAAATATTTTCTTTTAGGGGTGCCTGGGTGGCTCAGTGGGTTAAGCCTCTGCTTTGACTCTGGTCATGTTCTCAGGGTCCTGGGATTGAGCCCCACATCGGGCTCTCTGCTCAGTAGGGAGCCTGCTTCTCCCCCTCTCTGCCTGCTTCTCTGCCTATTTGTGATCTCTCTCTGTCAAATAAAAAAATAAAATTTTTAATAAAGAAATAAATATTTTCTTTTAAAAATCCAGATACTTTTGGACAAAATACTTAGCAAGCAGCCAAAAACATTTTAGAATAGAATTAAAAGGTGAACGTCTCTCACCACAAATCCAGTTCTGTGATCTTGGATTTTTCACATTAATCATTTAAAACTGTTGAACTGTAACTTCAGAATAAATTGCAACTTTTTTTTCTCCAACATAGGTGATTGGAGCTGTAATAAATTATTTTGCTGTGGCTGTAGCAATTCAGGCCAGTAACAGCTAAAGGCTCAATTACAGGGAAAAGAACTGGGTAATTCCAGATCCCTTCTCATTTCATCTCAACACTGGGGAGCCAGAATATACAGGATTAGTTCCACTGAGACAAACCATTCTGGAAGCTAAGATAAGATAAGATCAGAATATACAGGATTAGTTCCACTGAGACAAACCATTCTGGAAGCTAAGATAAGAAATATTCATGTTATTATTTTGTGTAACTACAGGGAAGCGGAATTGGAATGTATCACCAACAGGAACCCTCCTGTTATTGAACACTTATAGGACTCCAGATTCTATCCCAAGTGCATTACATTATATGATTTAAACTTTACAGCATCCTGAGGATTTGGTTAGTTGCTGTGATTAGCTTCTCCTATGGGTGAAGAAAATGAAGCACAAAGGAGCTGAATAACTTGCCAAGGTCACACATTAGTAAGTGATTGGGTCAAGATTCATAACCATATGATCCACAACAGTCCCATCCTGGAAACAACCCAGATGTTTCTAAACAGTAGTATGGATAAATACATTGCTATCTAGTCACCTCGTGCATATTAGGCAAGCAAGAAAATGATGAATCCGTGGCTACCAGCAACAGCCAGGACATTCCTCACACACACAGCATGAATCCACGTGTATAAAGATAAAAAAGAGGCAGAATTCATCCGTGGTGTGACAAGTCAATACAAGTCCTTCGAGAAGGAGAGAGGGACTGCGGGTTGGGAAGAATTCTTAGGTCTTGTCCTATTTTTGGATCTGCATGGGGGTTACACAGATGTGTCCACATCACAGTAGCTCATTGAGCTGCACATTTATGACCTCTGCATTTTTACCAATGTAGGCTATACTTCAGTTAAAAAGTTTTTTTTTTTTAAAGATTTTATTTTTTTATTTGACAGACAGAGATCACAAGTAGGCAGAGAGGCAGGCAGAGAGAGAGGAGGAAGCAGGCTCCCTGCTGAGCAGAGAGCCCGATGCGGGATCCCAGGACCCTGAGATCATGACCTAGCCGAAGGCAGAGGCCCTAACCCACTGAGCCACCCAGGCGCCCCTAAAAAGTTTATGTTTTAAAAAAGCATTGTCTCAGTTGTATTGCCCAGTTGTTAACAACAACCACCAATAAACACTGCTTTCTGCTGGGAGGAGTCTTCAGTGTGTCTCTGTGAAAGTTCTATCATTGATCAGAGGCTGAGCAAAAACCAGAGTCAAGTGAATCCAAGATAGCTGCGATCACGAAGGATCACAGACTGCAGCAGCCTGGCCCACATGCAGCTGAGGAGCCAAAGAAGAGTCCTGCAGGGGCAAGCAAGCCGCCCCTACCTTCCATAGCTGGAAGTGCACAACTCACTTGAGTGCTTGCAACCCTGCCTTTCAGCCCAAAGGGTGCCTTTGTGTGAAAAAGACAAACCTACTCCTCTTCTCATGTGACTTTACTGCCATCTCCAGGAGAATCTTTCGAGTTTAAAGGGACCGGAACAGGAACAGTGCAGCCTAGAATTGTGTAGTCTGCAATCCACACAACTGTGTGTGTCGTTCCTGCTTTGACAAGACTCCGCGAGATCTTTTACTTCTGCTGAAAGCACTACCAATAGTGACCAAAATAAATTTGTTTCTCATGCAAAACACATTGTCTCTTGATTTTCACTGCTGAACATTCAGTGGAGTAGAATCAAGTCTGAATCAAACGAGCTACAGTATTTACTAGGGCAAAGAGAAGGAGGAGGCATGACTGCCTTCCCAGCCCCTGCTGGACTCAAATTCTCTTGGCTTCTCCTGATGCCTGGGGACTAAGAATCTGGCAGGGAGCAGGGTGTCACGTAGTAGCTGAGAAGAAAACCTGCCACTATCGTTCATCACGTGCAGGAATGCCAAATCCTTTCCGCCTCAGAGACAATCACCTAACTTCTACCGGCCCCGGACCACAAGTGTGTCCTGTGATTGCCTCAGCAATCCTTTCACCTCTTAGAAAAAACCTCAATCCAAGTCTGTGTTGATTCTAAAAACTATTAGAAAACAAACACATGCTAAGAAAGAAAGAAAATATAAATGAATAAAAGGAACAAGATAAAATTACTTATCATTACCAAAGAATAACCACTCTTTAGGTGTCGGAGGAAAATGGCTTGGTATATATGTGTCCTTGGGAACTTATGAAATGCAAGATACAGATCTTTTATACACACACACACACACACACACACACATATACATGCACACATACGTACATATTAGATAAAAACAGATACCCACCCATGCCAATGTTTGTAAATTTATATCCATACAACTCTATCTGTTGTTTCTAGAATTTAGATACTTAATTCCAAAATGCCAGAAAACAAATTTGAGCATATCTGTACATTTATTTGACAATACATATTATTTGAACAGTAATTCAACATTTTAAGAGTCATTATTTGCTAAAATATGAAGAGTATTTTATGAAGAATATTTTCTTTTTATTTTAATTTTTAAATTAAAATTAAATTAAAATTTTTAATTAAAATTAATATTTAATTTTATTTTATTTAAATAAAATTAAATGAAATAATTTAATAAAAATTAATTCAAATTAAATTCAAATTTAAATTAGATTAAATTCTTTTAAATTTTATGAAGAAGTACCTGGCCATGAAGAAATGGCCAGGCACTGTTGGGGTGTGTGCAAACTGTAGGATCCCTTGGACTATGGTGGCCTCACTAAGCAATTCTCCACAGTATACAGTGGAGCACACCATTCTTGTTACAGTAACTTCTTCAGGTATTATAATGGCATGGGTTTGTTTGTTTTTTTAAAGATTTTATTTATTTATTTGAGAGAGAGAGAGCAAGCGTGACAGGGAAGAGGTCAGAGGGAGAAGCAGACTCCCTGCCAAGCAGGAAGCCCGATATGGGACTTGATCCTAGGATTCCAGGATCAAGACCTGAGCCGAAGGCAGTTGCTTAACCCAGGCACCCCGGCATGGGTTTTTAAATGGGTAAATATTATGATTCTTTTTTTACAATTTCACTGTTTGGATGCTTTTACTACTTAGAATTCCAGATTATATTCTTTCTCTTTACACTGTTTTGTTCCCATAAAATTACTTTATTAAAATTTATTATTAACTTTTATTCATGATACAAAAATATTACTCTTCTTTTATCACTTCTTGCTGCTAAAAGGGATGAAAAATGCTTTAAGAGCTGGCTTATAGGAGTGCCTAGGTGGCTCAGTCGGTTAAGCGTCTGCCTTTGGCTCAGGTCATGATTCCAGAGTCCTGGGATCCAGTTCTGCACTGGGCTCTTTGCTCAGCAGGGAGCCTACTTCTCCCTCTTGTGCTTGCTCTCTCTCTCTCTCAAGTAAATAAACAAAACATTAAAAAAAAAAAAAGAGCTGGCCTCTAATTGGATAACTTCCCTGCAGCCACCTCTAGAATGGTCAGCCTGGAGGGGATTAACGGTTGATAATGCTGCTGTACAAGAGACTTTGTGCTACTTTCTATTTGGGCAACTTCAAGTTTATCATCATTAATGGTAGTTTTCATTAGACAGGATAAGAAATCACACACAAGTTAAACACAGAAACAAGTTAAGGGAATACAAGCTCACTTACCAATAAGCAAGTAAGAAGGGGACCCCAGTATGCCCAGCTGCTGAAGCCACAGTGACAATATGGCCATGATTATTCTTCATCATCGTTGGAAGAAAGGCTTTTGCCGTCTAGCAATAGTGTTTATGAAGAGAAAAAGATATACTGTTATTTCTCATTTGCAGACCCATTGGGAATATTTCCAAACAAAACTATATTTTGTTAACATTTTTCCTAGAATAAAGGGGAAAAAACCCCCAATTAATTGCCAAATGTGGCAAATTAAGGCACCTGGATATGATACCTAAATTGGAAAAACTAAGCAAAGCAATGGATACTGAAAACTTTGAGAATCCATTTCACTAAAATTGTGAACTTCTAATATCCCTTGAGCCTCTACGTCTTTTGTCACTGATGTTTTCTATCATTTCATATATTGAATAGATATAATAACTAGAGTTATCAAAGAATTTACGTATAATGTGAAATTGTTAGAAAAAAGTTTGGATATGTCATCAAAATACTGAAATGAATAGCAATCTTCCAGTAGTCACTGAATGGTTCATGCAATAAATATTTATTGAGCACCTACTATGTGATGGGGATTCAAAACATTAAGGCAATGCCCTACATCCTAATAAAGGCAGGAAGACAGGCAGATTCATCAGTTATAAAGAGGCACTGGGTATCTTTAGCCTGGGTGGCTCAGTCCCTTAAGCCTCTGCCTTTGGCTCGGGTCGTGATCCCAGGATTCTGGGATCAAGCCCTGCATCAGGCTCCCTGCTTGGCGGTGGGGCGGGGGCTGGTTGTCCCTCTCCCTCTGCCTGTCACTCTGCCTACTTGTGTTCTCTCTCTGTCAAATAAAAAATAAAATCTTCAAAAAGAAGATTTGGCTCAGTGGGTTAAGCCTCTGCCTTCAGCTCAGGTCATGATCTCAGGGTCCTGGGATCAAGCCCCACATTGGGCTCTCTGCTCAGCTCTCTGCTTTCCCCTCTCTCTGCCTGCCTCTCTGCCTACTTGTGATCTCTCTTTCTGTGTCAAATAAATAAATAAAACCTTTAAAAAAATAAAATCTTCAAAAAGAAGATATAAAGACAGATGCTAATAACTTGAGAATACTGACATAAATAATACCACATTTCACTAACTCCAATATTCTTTAGAGATTATGTATCCCAAACTCACATCCAACAAAACTTAAAGGGACCCTTTCAGGGGGCACCTGGGTGGCTCAGTGGGTTAAAGCCTCTGCCTTCGGCTCAGGTCGTGATCCCAGGGTCCTGGGATCGAGCCCCGCATTGGGCTCTCTGCTTAGCAGGGAGCCTGCTTCCTCCTCTCTCTCTGCCTGCTTCTCTGTGACCTCCATCTGTCAAATAAATAAATAAAATCTTAAAAAAAAAAAAAAGGGACCCTTTCAGGAACTATTTGGGCAATTTTTAGCCTCTTTAGAAACTCTCTCTCTCTCTCTCTCTCTCTCTTTATATATATATATATATATATATATATATATATATATATATATATATATGTATGTATCTGTAGCTATAGACCTTGAATGGTGAGGTTTATGATAAAGTTTACAACTATGGGGCCAGACAATACTCAAGGCCCGACTCTCATGAGAATCTGAAAGTAAACCGGGCTCACCTTTAATAGAACCACACAAGAGGACTCAGATGACCCCCAACCTTTTCTTCATAAACAAGATCATACAGATGTGAGAATCTAGTTTAAAATTATAAAACATATATAACACCTAAAGTTTATTATTAATTAATTATTGTTATTAATATTTTTAAGGGGGGAAGAAGAATGGTTGAGATTTGGTCAGAGCATGAAAAATGACCTCTTTGTTTTTTTAAAGTCGATTTTCTCTTAATAATCTCAACCCAATGTGGAGCTCGAACTCACAACCCCAAGATCATGAGTCTCATGCTCTTCCTCCAAAGGAGCCAGCCAGGCACCCTGAAAAATGACCTCTTTGCATATTATCCTTAGTACCTGGAAAAACTTCAGTATTAATCTGATACATTTTTATGTCTGCTGAAATCTCTACTTTAAAGATTTTATTTATTTATTTGTCAGAGAGGGAGAGAGAGAGAGCACAAGCGGGGGTGGGGGCGGCCAGGCAGCGGGAGAAGCAGGCTCCCTGCTTAGCAAGGAGCCCGATGAAGGACTTGATCCCAGGACCCTGGGATTATGACCTGAGCCCAGGGCAGACACTTAACAGACTGAGCCACCCAGGTGTCCTGAACTCTCCACTTTAAACATAGTCTTCGGGTTTTACAGAAGGGAATGTGTTCATAAAAGAAGTCATACCTACCCAGAAATGTGCAAGTACATTAACTTCAAAAGTCTTTTCAATCTGAGGATCTTGTGTTGCAAACAAATCCGACGTGTAGATGACACCAGCATTATTTACTAAAATACTAACATCTCCAATTTCTTCCTTCACCTTTAAAATTAAGACAATTATCTGCATCATGAAGAGTACTGAAGGAAGGTTTACATGCAAGTATTATTAAAGAACTACGTGTTCCTCTATTAGATGTGGGGGGAAAAGTAGTTCTGTAATCTATGTGCCAATATGGAAAAAAGAACCTTTTAATCTTAGCTACTTAGTTTCAAAAGAGCTCTACCTGTAAGTCTGGTGTAGAAGTTTTCTTTTTCAATTTAGTCTCTTGACTTTGCTCTGTTGATTTTATCTTGAGAGGCCTTTGGCTAATAAAAATGTAATCAGTGGCAAAAAAAAAACCACAAAAAACCCCCCACACACAAAAAAACCAACCCAGCATTTATTTTTTAAATACTACTTAGAAAGTAAGCAAAAAAATTTTTTTAATGAGTTGGTAAATGCATGGACTATCTGAGGGTCTATGTAAAACTGCTTATACCATCAAGCTGGTCACACCTTCTATTTCTTTATTTTTGTAGTCACTCCATTTTGTTCCTCGCCAGCCTTTCTCCCACAGGTGGCAGTTGGCAACGCTGGAATATCTTATCTGATATTTTTACGGTTCTTTGAGTAACTAAGCTTCTTGATGGATAGACCCTAGAGTTACAATGCATTCTGTTATACATTATGTTCCAAATAAAAGCTAACTTCTGTTAGGAGTTATCATATTTAGATAGTGCTGGGGTGTGCTGGGGGACTGAGGGGGAGGTAGCAAATTGCTTGTTAAAGGCTTTCATTGTGTTAAGCATTTTGCATGATTTCATTATTTATCTCATTTAATTCTCACAATAATTCCATGAGCTGGCAACTCGGGGTATGCTCACTTTAGAGAGGAGGAACATGAAACACAGAATGGCTCCTCCTTGACCAAGGTCACACGACTATTCAAGGTCCCCTGGAGCTGAGACTCTCCCAGATCTTCTGATCTCAGAGGCCAAGGTCAAACCTCAAAGCTCAAACAGAAAGGAAGCTGGGAGGTAAAAACCCATCAGGACACCAGTGTGCCAAATGCTGAAGGCCTGTCAGCCAGAAATGACTCCATCAGGTTGTCCTGAAGGTATGGAAGAGTCAAGCTAAGATACTGGACCCTTGATCAACACTACTTGTACCTACAGCCGCATCTCTAGCACGATCTGAAAACCGTTGTTCCGAATCATGGCCCTCAGATATGGAGAAGAACAGGACAGAGTGTGTGGCTGAAGCGATGGAGCTGCTGTCATGCGTCCAAACTAGCACGACTGAAAGTATAAACCACTCCTTTATCCTGCTGAAGAATCTGCCCAGAAACACGTGTCCCTTCCTTCGTCCTTGAGCTTCCCGTCATCACCTATTGTCTCTCCACAGCGTGACATAAAAATGTCCTGATACTAAAGTGGCCACCTCAAAATAACTTCCAAATATCTGATCATCACACAGCATGGGGCATATTCTGTTGAAGCATATCGCTTCTCCTTGAGCAATTTCAGTAAAAACATCTGTAGGGTTAAAACACATGGAATAGGTTCAAAAAATGAAATCGCCTTTTCCAGAACAGCCTATTCCCAGATAAGTCGAGGAGCGATCACTGTGTGCCAGGTACTGATCCAAAAGCTTTACATCATTAATTCACTTAATCTTCCTAACAACCCTGAGGTGGGTACTGCTGTGATCCCCATTCTATAACTGGGGAAACTCAGGCACAGAGAGGTTAAGTAACTTGCACTCGTATAGCCAGTAGTAACTGGAAGAGTGTACATTTCTCTAAAGGAAAATCATCCTTAATTTAAGTAAAATAGTGATCGTTAAATGCAGATGTTTCTTGTCTACTTAGCTCAGGCCTCACCAGTAATAGAGGCATTAGCTTGAGATACAAGGTTACAATTCAAAATTAGAAGTTAAAAATGTCTGCAAATCTATAAGTCCCCAAACAAGGAGGTTCTCCAGGCTGGTTCAGTCAGAATCTTTATACTGTAATGGATCAGATTATCCAGGGATAAGGTCCAGAATGTGTATTTTAAGGAATTTGCCCAGATAATCCTACTGTTTTCTTACTATTGTGACATTCAGTTAACAAGAACATGTATGAATGCATTCGGAGTGAGACACCATTATATATACACAGCACAACTTAGTTGTATATATAAAAGAGGCAAAAACTGCTTTATAGAGATAAATCTATCTGTGATCAGGGCCTGATAAAGTTAAATTTATCCTAACTCCTTTACCCAGATCTTTGGGTATCTGAAGACCCTGTCAGTGATTTGCAGTGTCATCCAAGAATTTACTTGTAGCAGAATCACAGGGGTGAGGTGTGGGTACGTGGGGTACTAAAGAGGCAGATTCCTGGGCCCAAGCCTTGATCCACAAAAGCAAACCTTGGGGGCGTCATTTTTTAACAGGCTCTCTGGAAGATTCTAGAACACACTGAAGTCTGGGGAAACTCAGTTCTAGGTTCCAGTTGTGGGTCCGCCACTAGCTGACCGCACAATTGTAGGCAAATCACAAAACTTCTGCTACTTTGTCTGCATCGTGACCCTGTCACCTCCAGAATCCCTCCAGGCTCTGACATGATCTGATCCTAACCAAATGCAAAATTTCACCTTCTTCGCAGAGCTGTAAATATCTTCTCGGTTACTGCAGTCTACCACAAAGGCATGAGCCTTCGCACCCAGTCTCCGGCATTCAGCAGCTGTGTCCTCAATTCCGTGCTAGAAAAGGCAACAAAAAGTTTGATAAAGAGAACAACATAAATGACATGAAAATATTATATCAACAGCTGAAAATAAATCAAGGACAGTCAGATTGTTTGAACTAGTGTTGGGCAAGAATTTAACTGGACAGATCTTTGGCAGGGATATAGGTTACACTTTGCTCTTAGTACTCTGACTAGTTTTTTATCTGGAACCAAAGTTAAAGCAAGCTTTTTAAAAGAACAGAAAAATCTGGGGTGCCTGGGTGGCTTAGTGGATTAAGTGGCTGCCTTCGGTTCAGGTCATGATCCCAGCGTCCTGGGATCGAGCCCCACGTTAGGCTCCCTGCTCAGCAGAGAGCCTGCTTCTCCCTTTGCCTGTGGCTCTGCCTACTTGTGCTCTCTCTCTTTACCTCTCTGTCAAATAAATAAATAAAATCTTTAAAAAATAATAAAAAAAGAACATAAAAATCTTGAAATACTGGTTTTGTATTCGTGAATTTTAACACTTTGTGAATAGGTGTGGTATGACACACATTGTGATATGACACATTCATAGGAATGAATGTGAATGTGTGATAAATACTATCAAGATTTTACAAAATATTGAGCTTTTACTTCCTTTAAAAACTACTGTCACTAAAAACTATTCACAACATCAATTTTCTAGCTGCAAGATAAAAAGGGGTTAATTCATTCATTCATTCACTCATTCTTTTAACATTTTAATGTGTTGGTCACAGTCATGGTGCTTAGAAAAACCTTACAGAGGTTTGGGGGGTTTGGGGAGTAGGAAAAGAATAAATGAAACAGGATGGGATAGGAAGGGAGACAAACTATAAGAGACTCTTAATCTCACAAAACGAACTGAAGGTTGGGTTGAGGGAGAGGGTGGTTGGGTTATGGACACTGGGGAGGGTATGTGCTATGGTGAGTGCCGTGAAGTGTTTGAACCTGGCGATTCACAGACCTGTACCCCTGGGGCTAATAATACACTATATGTTAATAAAAAAATTAAAAATTATATAAAAAAAGAACAACCTTACAGACAGAAATATGAATGAGACAGAGTATTAACCTCAGCAAGCTCACAGTCTAACAGAAACATAAAGGAAGCATAAGATTTAGGTAGGACACATGAAATTGTTATTATGTCGGAATAAAGGACTGCATGCTGGCAGTTTCATATGGTTCAAATTAATACACTATGATAAGTATAATAACAGAACAATATATAGAGAGTTATGGGAACACAGAGGAGGGGTATGAAATACAATTCTAGAACAAAAGGTACCAGGGTGAGTAGAACAGACAGGTAAAGAGAAGGGAAAGGGCAGGCAGGCAGAGTGTAAACAAAGGGATGGGTAGTAGAAAGGTCCAGTGGAAAAATATTAGCAGATTGGCGTTGCTGAGTCATAAAGCTCAAGGCCAGCAGGAGTCCAGACCAAAGGACATTGTGTGTCATACTAAGTTTTATCCAAAAAGTTGGGGTGGGTGGACACTGATTAAATTACAGAATCAGATTTGTATATTATCCTGATTATTCTTGCTAACATATGGAGGGCAGATTTTAGGGGTCAACACTGGAGGAAGAGAGAAACATTGGTAGGCAGTTTACAATGATTCAGCCAACAGATGATACAAGGCTGAGCTGTGGTACGACTGGAAAGAATGAGGAGAAGAGACTGAGCCTTACAACCTATCTTCAGGAGGCAAACTCAGCAGGTCTTGGCCGCTAGATGAGGAAGGTGGGAAGAACCGAAGCTGAATTGCTTCCTTTTTAGTTGGAGGAAATGGCAACATGGTGTTTCAACAGTCAGATGGAAGTCACAAGGAGAGCGGATCTGAGAAAAGGAATGATGACAAGCCCAGTCTGGAGTGTTGATTTTGTCACCAGAAGTTCATGATTGGACCTTAGGGGTTCTGTTTTCATTTTTCTTTTTTTTTTTTGTTTCCATTTGTGCTTGTTTGTTGGTTTGCCTTTACCAATTTTGTAGCTTTTTCATTGTAAAGAATGCCTCAAACCATACCTTGGACTGAGGGTTAGTCCGTGAGCTCTGCAAGCCAAGAAATTACTGTCAACTAACGCACAAGTGGACAGACTTACTGCATTTGCCCACAGAGAGAATGGCAGAGCAGGACACTAGTATGCGAATTTGCTGGTAAACTTTAACTCCTCTTGCAGAAAAACCCAAATCTGGACAGTTATGGAAAGAATTCAGTTTGCTCAGTGAACTTACTGTGTGACAGTAAAAGGAAATAGGGTGTTTTCCCTTTCGCTGAAATCTCTCCCACAAACTGCTGTTTGTTCTCTGATGAGGAGCCCTTATTCCCCAAAGGACATTGGAACATCTCAAGTGAACCTTATGTTGCCCTCCTGTACCTGACAGGCAGCTTCTGGCCCCTTCCTTTGAAAGTATAATTTCATTAATGTAGTATATACACATGATGGAATATTATTCAGCCTTCAAAAGGACCAAAATGCTGCCACATTCCACAGCATGGATGAACTTGGATGATCTTAAGCTTGGTGAAACAAGCCAGATACAAAAGGACAAATATTGCATAATTCTAGCTATATGAGATACCTAGCATAGTCAAATACACGGAGACAGAAAGTAGAATGGTGGTTGCCAGGGGCTGGGGAGTAACTGTTTCATGAGTGCATGAGTGCAAAATGGTTAAAATGGAAATGTTTATGTAATACATATTTTACTGCAATAAAGAAAGTTTTAAAAGTATATGGTACTGATTCTTTGGGTATTCACAAAATTCAGTTCTTACTTGAAACAAAGTCTACATAAAGCTCCATTTGCCCTTTATTCCATTGGTGGAGATTTGCTTAGTGCTGGTTTCTCTGTCAAAGGGGAAAATGTGTAGCAACAAGCACACCCGTCCTTTACACCCGGAATCATGCTTTCGCCTATTTCCCTGGTCTTCCTCACTTACAGCCAAGGTCTGCACTCCATACCTCCTGAACTATGAAGCAAATTTAAGTTGGAAATCCTGCCACGAAAAATTTTAGACAGTCTCCATATTCATTTGGTGAGAAATAAAAAGTAAGTGGACCCTTAAAATTCTTCTAGCACAGTAGACCTGCTCATCATTCTTCAACACTTGCCTTGTTAACCTTTTTCCTAACGTGCTGTACTCAGTTCTCAATTTTTAATCCTGGGCTCTCTCTTAAGTCTTTACTTACCCTTATTTGCCCTCTTATCCCCACAACTAAAGCTCTCTGCCCATTACTTAGACCACTAAACGTCTACATGTTTTTCTGATTGTTTCCAGTGCTTTTTTCATTCATTAATTCACTTTTCCATTTGATAAACGGTCTTTGAGTATATCATAGGTGCTCACCACTTGCTATAAATTTATCTTCACAAATTTATCTAACCAGGCATGGGGGTGAGACTAGTCAAGAAATGTGATTATCTACATAAAACAATAAAAAATTCATGGTGCCCGTCTCAGTCGAATAACGAAGCTGAAGCTACCATGAATCCCTCCGTAAATTCATGTTCCTTTTCTGTGGACTTCCTGATGAGTAGGAAGATGTCTGCCCTCCACCTCCTGAGAAGGGTATCTTTGGGCATGGTTATCCTTGCAGCTTGACTTAATCTGAGAAATTTGTCTCTGCAGAGACACTCCTGGGGCAGTGGCCGGGAGAGGGGAAGAATTTGATCTGGCCCCTCCCTGCCCTTCCAGCGGGATCTGAAAACAATCTGAAGCTTTCCTCTTTTTCACTCATTCTCCCAAGTCACCAAGCCCAAAGTTGGACATCTCCAACTTCTGCTGCCTGGACTGCTTGAAATTTCCATCCTCACTCTCCCTCCCCAGTCAGGTTTAGTGGCTCTCACACTTTCATAATTTTAAAACCTGTAGAATTTCAATAACAGTGGACTGCAGTATATATACTGAACTAGGAATGCCCATCTTTTTATTTAGCCAAGTAAGGACATTAACACCAACACAGAAACTACCAGTTAATATCGTTGTAATTTCACTAAATGTATAGGTATATTTCACCCACAAAACAAGTGGGGAGGATATAACCTTAAAATAATAGATGGATTATTTAAATGAGATGAATTTAACAAAATAAATACTCACTACACTGTCCTTAATTTTCTGACCACTTCTGCTACTACTTCCCTGGTCTGCAAATCCAGCATCATCTCTGGCCTGGATTACCATCAGTCTTCTAACTGCTCTTTCTCCCTGCAACCCAACAGCCTAGAATCTGGCTCAAAACCTTCCAGTGGCTCCCCCAGAAAAAGCCAAAGCACAAACAATAGCTGCCGGGAACCTTGATGATCAGGAGCTGCTTCGGAAGTTTCTGGACCAGTGCTGTCTCATAACATACAATGTGAGCCACATACTTAATTTTAATTTTTCTAGTAGCCACACTTGAAAAAATAGCATTAAGAAGTGTATTTTATTCAACTTAATATATCCAAAATATTATTTTGGAATATTTGTTATTATTATGAAATACTGTATTTCAACATGTAATCTATGTAAAAGTTGTTCGTAAGATACTCAGCATTCCTTTTTTTCATATTGTCTTTGAAATCCTGGGTGTAATAACATCGACAGCACATCTCAATTCAGAGGAGCCACATTTCAAGGGCTCAACAACCATTAAGTGGTTAGTAGCCACAACTATACTGAAAAGCACAGATCTAGATTTTTCTTTTACTTCTCTCCCTTCCCTCACTCTGTGCCAGGCTCTGCATTTGCTGATCCTGCAGAGATATGTGAGGGGCTGCCTGCCTCTTCTGATCCTGACTCAACTATCTCTATCTCAGGAGGCTTTCTGTATAAGATTAACATGTTCCTCCCTGTCCCACCCCCAACCACCACCATACAGAGTCCTTACCCCCTTTCATATTTTACTTTTCTTTATACTTACCACCTTCTAGCAATTACATAATTTATTATGCAACATATCTTGTTTACTGTCCCTTGTTCATGAAGTTTGTGTTTTTCTTACTGCTGTGTCCTTAGTTCTGCATTAGAACAGTGCCTGACACATAGTAGGCACTCAATAAATACTTGTTGAATAAATGCACTCCACTCCAAATCAGAGAAAATTTTGTACGAACGAGTAGAGGGCATTGGGAGCCAATAACACAGATGTGTAACCTAATTCTTAGCCCTAAATCCTGCAATGTTATCTTAACCTTCACTTTGTGAATGGATAGTAACTAACGTGTTATTATCCAGGCCATATACCAGACACTGCTAAACACTGCTAGACACTATGGGTACTCTTTGGTATAAGCCTCCCACTCCTTTAAGGTAAGTACTGTTATTTTACCCATTTTGCAGAAAAGGAATCTAAAGCTCTAGAAGTCAGAGGCAGCTCATGAAGAGGTGGAGGGCTGCGCCGACTGTGACCTACCTCCATGCCCGACAATCACCACCGATGACCCCATCGGACTAGACTGGGCCTCGTTTGTATCATCCATTGCATGTATAATTATTTAAAGTCTATTTCCCCTACAAGATTGTTTGCCTATTTGCTCTGTCCTTACTATCCCCTCAACAGATACTCAATAAGTACTTGCTGACTGCTCTCTAAATTCATCCACTCACTGGGAGAACTCTAACCTAAAGCACATTCCCCGAATTTTTGTCTAGAGCTACAGTGCTGGATGTTGACTAATGGGTAGGAGATGGCTTTTCAGGCCTTCAGGTGCCTCGCAGAAATCCCTCTGTCCATCCAACACTGGCCATATAAAAGGTTAGATTCTAAATCCTTCTCTTTTCCTTAAGCCTACACCTTTACTGTTGTAAAACATTATGTATATTGAAGAATGTTTCCTTTTATTTTTACTTAAAATTTTTTTTGTTTAATTTTACTTTTTTAAGTAAACTTGACGCCCGACATGGGGCTGGAACTCAATGACCCTGAGATCAGGAGTCCTATGCACTCCTGACTGAGCCAGCCGGGTACCCCAAAGAGTTTTTTTCTTTTATATTGTTTTTAAAACATGATTTTAAGAATTATTTTTGGCAATTGCTATGATACAGTAATATTCTTTTCTGTTGGGTACCTTTTATTATTTATTTATTTATTTATTTATTTATTTATTTATTTTTTAAAAAGATTTTATTTATTTATTTGACAGACAGAGATCACAAATAGGCAGAGAAAGAGAGAGAAAGGGAAGCAGGCTCCCCGCAGAGCAGAGAGCCTGACGTGGGGCTCGATACCCGATACCCGGACCCCGGGATCATGACCTGAGCCGAAAGCAGCGGCTTAACCCTCTGAGCCACCCAGGCGCCCCTGTTGGGTATCTTTTAAACCCACTCAGCTCAGTAACGGCAAGTAGGATTTTTTTCTTAATAGGTTCAAAGTTCTTAATAGCCTAACTTAAAACCATTACTCTTTCCATTTGTTTAAGATAGAGAGATCAGTGAAATCAGGCTCTGGAGGAGATCACGAATTCTTTTCTGGGCAAAAGTAAGAATACATTTACAATGCAAAGTTAGTGCTGGGTAGTAACCGCGAATCTTATATCCTCTAGGTCCATTTATCCTGTAATCATAAACATTAATGGATCTATAAAACGCCAATATTAATTTTCTTCTCCCTACTTCATAGAGATGCTGCACGGGCTTGTTGCCTACAGAATGCATCCATGACTACAATTAAAGGTGCCAAAGGTAAAACACAGGAAGCACTATTACCTTATTTATATCCCACAGAACCAGTTTGCTATTACGTTTGGCAAATTCATAGGCAGTCAGTCTCCCAATTCCGTGTCCAGCTCCAGTAATCAGGACGATTTCCCCAGTAACTGACTTTCTCTTCTTAGGAATAAAACGCTTCAGGAGAGACTCTAAGGTGAAGATGATGAGTAAAGGCAGAAGCTGGAGGCACTGCAGAAAGAATTTCATCCTTTTCGCTGCCTTGAGCTGTGGGCGCGCTTCCTTCCCGAGTCTCTCCAAACCGCTTCTGGGGGGTGGTTCGGTCGCACACCGGCGAGCATAGAAGCCAGAACAAGGAAGGGCTCCTTTTATCGGAGAGAAACAAACAACTCTGAAACCGTTCCTTCCCCTGGGCTGGGCTTGGTTAGGTCTTTCACAATTGGTTCCGGCTGCAGTGCGGAGCGGCTGCTCCCGGCTCAGAAATCTGGGAGGGACAAAGTCCAGAGGAGGGCACCGCTTCCCAGTCCGCTCCTCTTTGACCCACTACTTGGGGGTCTTGCGGGCCGACCTTCGGGGCACAGTTCCGGCTTGTTTTCCTAAATGTGGCAATTCCTCTCCAAGTTCCAAAGATAGCTGACAGTGTCCGCAGTCCAGATGCTTCTTTGAAACTTGATGCTCACCGCTAGTGAAGGGATGCAAATGCAGTTTCCTGTCTTAAAAGGAACGGGGGAGGAAGTCAGTTGTTCCGCAAGGCCCCGCCACCGCCCCACCCCCACCCCGAGAAATTATGTCTCACGTTTTAGTTTGAACTAAACGCGATTTCTGGAGGGCAGAGAAAATGTTGTCCTTTCAAGGGCAGCGATAATCAAGGGCCAGGAAAAATCGTATCATATCATCCTTATGATCCTTGTTTGGATAACCTTATTCACTCAACCTGTTGCAATTTGTGGAAAAAAACCAACAACATATTACACTTACGTAATTGTATCTTTACCCAGGTTAATAAATCACTGCTTCCAGAATGAATAATAAAATAGAAAATCACCTTGCATCAAGATTATCTTGATAGTAATTCAAATTGTGTGACACTACAGTGCTTAGAAAGAGACTTCTGCCATGTGGATGACTGTGGGTCACTTTATACTTAAGAGGCAGGAAAATCACAAAGAAAATGAAGTTCACAAAGAATTCATACATCTATCATCTTCAACTTTTTCTTATGGTTCTCAAATCCAAGTTTACAATAGTACAAATACTTGTGTAGAAAGTTGCCTGTTTCCAGAGCTTTTTTCCACATATATTATCTCACTAGATTTTTGAAGAGCCTCTTAGGGAGTAGAGAAGAAAACTGTTTATCTCCCTATCTTATAAATGAATAGATCAGTTGGATTAACTTTTTAAAGCTCCGTCAACAAGTAAATGCATAACTGGGGCTGGGGACAGGTTCAGCGTTTGTCAGACCTTTTTGCCCAATACCTATGGGAAGAAAACACACTTTACATGTGTATGTGTGTTTGCTTTCATATATGTTGACTTTCATATATGTAAACTCTGTCTCTGATATTTTTTATTAAGCAAATTGTATTTGGAGCACCTGACTGGCTCAGTTGGGAGACCATGAGACTCATGGGTTCAAGCCCCACCTTGGGTGTGGCGATCACTTAAAAAAATAAAATCCTAAAAAAAAAGAAAGAAAAAGAAAATTGTATTTAAAGAGAACCATGTAGTTTTGACCCACTAAGTTGGCCAGAGTTCCCCTGGTCTAGGAAAAAAATGCAGTGTTTGTAAACAGTCACACTTGAATCCTATAAGGGTTATGTGAGTTCACTTCCCTGAGGGTATTTCTTAATTTGTAAAATTGGGATGTTACTAATACTTACCCTACAGGATTCTTGTGAAGCTCAAATGAGTTAGCATTAAGCACAGTGCTCTATCAACTATCCATCCATTATAATATAAGTTATAATTAGTTCTAATAAAATTATAATATGGATGGTTTTGTAAATGATAATTAGCTACTAAGCTGACATGGAGCCAAGTGTGGAAGTTTACATATTTGTGGTTTTTAAAAATACCTCTCATTGGGTGGCTCGGTTGGTTGAGCGGCTGCCTTCGGCTCGGGTCATGGTCCCGGCGTCGTGGGATCGAGTCCCACGTCGGGCTCCTTGCTCGGCGGGGAGCCTGCTTCTCCCTCTGCCTCTGCCTGCTGCTCTGTCTGCCTGTGCTCGCTCGCTCTCTCTTCCTCTCTCTCTGACAAATAAATAAAAATTAAAAAAAAAAATACCTCTCATTGGGAGTCAATTATCATATGGTTTCGCTTATTTGCGGAACATAACAAATAACACAGAGGACATGGGGAGATGGAGAGGAGAAGGAAGTTGAGGGAAATTGCGGGGGAGATGAACCATGAGAGACTATGGACTCTGAAAAACAACCTGAGGGTTTTGAAGGGGGGGTGGTGGGAGGTTGGAGGAGCCAGGTGGTGGGTATTGTGGAGGGCACGCATTGCATGGAGCACTGGGTGTGGTGTAAAACTATGAATTCTGTTACGCTGAAAAGAAATGAAATAAAAAAAAAATACCTCTCATTGGGAAAGTTTAAAATGTTTTCTGTGTGGAGCATCTTAATTACATGCTGCCCCCCCAGATGTTGAAGTGACATTAAAAAGGGGGGGTAGGTAAAGATAATAAGGAGCCCTTCAATGATGATTTGAGCACTTACTACAACTAGGCATTATGCCAAGTGCTTCACATATAGTCACAGTTCATTTTACCCTCTCAACATTCTAAATAAGTAGCTTCAATGAGATGTCTATTTCATGAACAAAGAAACAAAGGATTAAGAGAAATAAGCAGATCACCTGAGGTCATAGTATAAATGGTTGAGTTGAATTTAGATCTAGGCCATTATCACTATGCTATGTTGCCTTTTTTCTTAGGGCAAAGAAGAAAAGCTAAACCACCCCTAAATCACTTTGAAAAATTCAAAAGGATAAAAACTATTACTCATAATATCTCTTATTGTTCATAACTCCTACAGCATAACACCTCCCCCTCATACCATTAGGTAACTTAATTCCTAATTAACAGGCATTAGAGTGTAGCTATTAAAACAAGGATTTTATTTGTTGTTGTTTTTTAGAGAGAGAGCAAGCAAGTGCCGGGGCGTGTGTGTGTGTGTGTGTGTGTGTGTGTGTGTGTGTGTGTGTTGTAGTAGGGGAGGGAGGGAGAGAATCCTAAGTGCAGAGCCTGACTTGGGGCTCAATCTCAGGACCCTGAGATCACGCACGACCTGAGTTGGCGCTCCACTGACTGAGCCACCAGGCACCCTTAAAACTAGGATTTTGAATTCCTGCCAACTTTTTATTGGCTATGTGATATCTGGTTAATTACTTACCCTCTCCTGAATACTCAGTTAATTCATCTGTAAAATGGATACACTAGGAGCTTGATTGAGTAAATGAGATATTTCAAAAGCACAGAGCTGACATTTTACATACAAATATACTTAATGAATGATAGTTACTACTGTATTTTAACCAGTCATCAGTAAGATGTTTGCCAAGCTGGCTCTGTAGAGTCCTAGTGGATTCAGAAGGAAAGGCCGCCATACTTTGTAATTACATAGGCGAGTTAAGAACAGTCACTATTCAGGGCACCTGGGTGGCTCAGTGGGTTAAGCCTCTGCCTTCAGCTCAGGCCTTGATCTCAGGGTCCTAGGATCAAGCCCTGCATCAGGCTCTCTGCTCAGCAAGGAGCCTTCTTCTCTCTCTCTGCCTGCCTCTGTGCCTACTTGTGATCTCTCTCTCTGTCCAATAAATAAATAAAATCTTAAAAAAAGAACAGTCACTTTTCTTTTCCCTGTTACTTTAAAGAACACTGAGGAAGAAAATTCAGAAATGATTGCCAGACTGTGCTAAAGGAGGTCTTCCAATAGTTTTTCAGTCATTCTAGGATGGAATGACTTTCATACTTGGCTCTGAAGTCTGATTTTTAGAGCTGGAGGGATTTAAATGTTAGCTTGTTTGACCACATTGTTTTTTTAAAGCAATGAATCTATGGATTCAAAGTAAATAATATATCTGGTTCAACATATAAAAATATATAAAATAAAAATTGTTATATAGTTATGTAAATATATAACTACTTTTATATATTTATAAATTATTATACATATAATTATACATATTATATATAATTATATATTATATAATTTATAATTATAAATTATTATATATTATATATATAAATATATAAAATAACAAGGGGCACCTGGATGGCTCAGTCTGATAAACATCTGTCTTTGGCTCAGGTCGTGATCCCATGGTTCTGGGATCGAGTCCCACATTGTGCTCCCTGCTCAGAGGGGAGTCTGCTTCTCCCTCTGCCCCTCACTTGTTATCTCAATCCCACTCTCGCTCTCTCATTCAAATAAATAAAATCTAAAAAAAAAAATGGTTCAGCAGGGTTGATAATAAAAACCAATAGTCCTCAGTCCCACCCTTGTCTAACTCTTCAGATTAAACACTTTCAACCCTTTTAGTTGTCTCTTGTACAGTTGACATCTGTGCTCCTTAGAAAGGCTTACAGTGTCATTTCTTAATCAATACTAGACATGACTAATTGATCTTCTTCCATGACAGCTGAGGATGTAGTTCACTTATTCCACTCCTAACACCCTTCTCCCTATATATTCCCAATACAATTATGTCACTATTCTCACTACTTTTGTTTGGCCATATTAAAAAATTTTTTTAATTATTTTTCAAAGATTTTATTTATTTACTTAGCAAAGAGAAAGAGAGAGAGAGAGAGAGTGCACAAGCAGGGGGAGCCAGAGAGGGAAAAGCACCTGGGATCCTGAACTGAGCCAAAGGCAGAGGATTAACTGACTAAGCCACCAGCCTTCCCTGTTTATATTTAAAACTTGTACACTTTTTATGTCTTATTCCTGCTCCTATATGATAAAACTTCTGGCTTCCCATTCTGTTAAAGTAGGGCAAGCCCTACTGTTTTCCTCAGCTGTCCATTCCTACCTAGTTATATCTAGTTTACTTTCATATTTTCAGGATTGATCATATCTATATTTTGTAACTGTAACATTTTCTGTGCTTGGTCTATGTTGATTCTGAAAGCAAAAGTCAACAGATAGCATTTACATTCTTATGACTAAATAGTGGCCTTCCTCAGCAGGAGGCTGCTATTAGTCGAACTGGGGCAGACTGGACTAGAAGAAATCAGAGTCATCTCAAAACTATTCATCCTTGGCCTTTATGAAGACCGAGGAGGCATAATGTCAAAGCAAAAACTCTGAAGTTAGGTTGGAATTCCAGCTGTCACTCTCTAGTTGTGTGATTTTCAACAAGTCATTTAAATTCTTTGTTTAAATTTCCTTCAACATGCATTAACTTATTAAGATACAGGACCAGTGGCTGATTGAAAGAACACAAGATACTAAGAAAAGCCTTACCATAAGGGAAAGAGGAAAGTAGGCTACTTCTGACCCAGGGGATTATGGGAAAGGAGAGAGAACAGCAGTAGAGGCAAGTATTAAGAGTCTAGTAACAGGGATACCTGGGTGGCTCAGTTGGTTAAGCAGCTGCCTTTGGCTCAGGTCATGATCCCAGCATCCTGGGATTGAGTCCCACATTGGGGTCCTTGCTTGGCAGGGAGCCTGCTCCTCCCTCTGCCTGCCACTCTGTCTGCCTGTGCTTGCTCTCTCTCTAGCCCTCAGTCTTTGCCAAATAAATTTTTAAAAAATTAAAAAAAAAAAGTCTAGTAACAGGATTTCTCATTCCAATCTTTATTGTTATGTTGCTGTTTATCCAGTTCCAACTTCTATAATGCCTACTTCTCCATGTTTTGAGGAATAAAGTTTGGTACAGTGTTAATGGCTTTCCATTGCACTTGGGATAAACTGCTAATTCCTTACCATAGCCTATAAGACCTTATATGATTTGGTTCTTGGGTCAAGATTTTTACAGAAAATAAACCTATAGTAGCTTAGTCATAAAGGGGTCTATTTTCCTCATTAGTCCAGAAGCAGCCAATGCAGGACTGGTGCAACTACTTGAGGAAGTAACAACAACAACAATAAAAAACAATAAAAAAACAAACAAAAAACTCCCCCAAACCTCAGGTTCTTTCTTGTACCCTATTCTGCCATCCATGTGTATGGCTTTTGTCATTAGACTCTCAAGACGGCTGCTCCTTTTCTAGGAAATGTGCCCTCCTTTCAAGTGGAATAAAGGAGGGAGGGGAAATTGCAAAGTTAATAAATCACCAGTCTCTTTTGGCCAGGAAAATAATGGCCTTCCCAGAAAACCCACACAGTAGGCTACCACATTCATCTCATTGGCCAGGAAAGGGTCATGTGGCCCCCTTACCTGCCATAGGGTTTTTTTTTTTTTAAGATTTAAAAAACCCCAAACACCGATTTTATTTATTTATTCAACAGAGAGAAAGTGAGGGGGGTGGGGTGGGTGAGGGAGGGTGAAGCGGGCTCCTCACTGAGCAGGGAACCAGATGTGGTGCTCCATCCATCCCAGGACCCTGGGATCATGACCTGAGCCAAAGGCAGATGTTTAACTGACTGAACCATGCAGGTGCCCCAACTGGACACATTTCTACATATGACATGAAGAAAGAAGAATGAATAAATGGGCATTGGGAAACAGACTGCTGCATCCATTATCCTGGCTACCTCTCTGGCTTCATTGCAGATCACACCTTCTGGTTTACTACTATGCTTTAGCACATTGACCTGTTCCTTGGTTATGGCCAAGCTCTTTTCTACCTTAGAGATTTTGCACTTACAGTCCTCTCTGCTTGGAATACTTTCCCCCCAGGTTTTCCAGTGGCTGGCGGCTTCATATCCTTAAGTATTTCTCAAGAGTGATCTCCTCAGAAAGACAACTATCATATGATCTCCCTGATATGAGGAAGTGGAGATGCAACATGGGGGATTTGGGGGGTTGGAAAAGAATAAATGAAACAAGATGGGATAGGGAGGGAGACAAACCATAAGTGACTCTTAATCTCACAAAACAAACTGAGGGTTGCTAGGGGGAGGGGGGTCGGGAGAGGGGGTGGGGTTATGGACATTGGGGAGGGTATGTGCTATGGTGAGTGCTGTGAAGTGTGTAAACCTGGCGATTCACAGACCTGTACCCCTGGGGCTAATAATACATTATATGTTAATAAAAAATTAAAAAAAATTAAAAAAGAGTGATCTCCTCAGAGAAGTCTTTGCTGACACTCTTCTCCTATAATATAGTTACTCCAGTTTCTATTATTCTTTTATGCAGCAAGTTGTCTACTCCCTTCATAACACTTTTCCTAATAGGCAATTCCTAGTTTGTTTAGTTATTTATAGTTCATATACCTCCCCTACACAGTAAGAGCAGGACCTTGTCTGTCTTTTCACAACTTTATTCCTGGAACATAGACCACTGCTTGGTAAATAGCAATCCATAAATATTGTTATGTAATGAAATGAACAGAACAAGGGAGAAACAGTTGAAATTATTAATCACTTTTAATTTTAGTATGCCTGAAATCAATTCCTGTAATCACATACATTGCTTTCCTATGTAAAAACATTCATTAGGCAGCATCTTTTGCCTATCTCACCAAGTATTGCAAGAAGCCCTTAAAGATGGTTTGTGGTTACTAAATAAAAAAATTAAATATAAAATACAAAAGCCCTCACTTCTCTCTACTTATGTTCTAATGATACCCACTTTCTTTGGGATTTAGATAAATGGAAGGTAGTATAAAACAGTAAATATTAGAGATGGCATTTCGGTTCTGCCCAAGAGTGGGCAATATCCATGCTCACTACACTCTAGCACGCTCTAGTAGATGTTCCTAAAGGGTGGAACCACCCCCCCCCCCCCCGCCCCGAGACCTGCTGTTTGAGCTAATTGTGGTATATCCTAGTACCGAGGAGTTGGTTTTGTTTGCACAGTTGCATTAGTTCTTTAAGCTAAGTCCATTCCAATCTCTCCTTACAGAATGTAGTTAGAAAACTAGATCTTGGGGAAAGTTCTGTGAGAATAACTGTCTCTCTCCTGTTTCTGGTCAAACGTTTTGTGGCTCACTGCCTTATTTCTCTTCTTCCTAATGACTCATTTGTTAGCATATTCAGGGGAGCTAAACATTTTTTTTTAAAGATTTTATTTATTTGACAGAGAGAGATCACAAGTAGGCAGAGAGGCAGGCAGAGAGAGAGGGGGAAGCAGGCTCCCCACTGAGCAGAGAGCCTGATGTGGGGCTCAATCCCAGGACCCTGAGACCATGACCTGAGCTGAAGGCTGAGGCTTAACCCTCTGAGCCACCCAGGCACCCCGGAGCTGAACATTTTAAACAGAACCTGCCTAATTAGATTTCCAGTTTAAGCAGAGGATAATGGCTGTCAACAACGAGGTCAAAGTGTATCTGACCAGAGGAAGCCAAATTCAGAAATTTATTTTTTAAAAAGCAAACTCATTTTAATAATAGTACTCTACTCTCTGAAATAACTGTCAAAAATAAACAAACCTGGATACTAGCTAAGGACACATTTTATTCAGTAATAACCATTGTGTGAATAAAAACCTCCTTGAAACAGAAGGCTGGAGACTTTTAAAGGGTGGAGTGTGCTAAGGGAAAGGCACTGAAGGGTGTTAAGGGGGTGAGTTGCTGATTCACATGAGTAAGCCATCTGGTTTGTTAGCTGGTGCCTGCCAGAGAAAAAACTTCTATCTTTATGACAAGAGGCAGCAGTCCAGGATGAAGAAAGATGTCCATTAAAATTAAGCCCTTATTCTCCCACAGGGACTGGGAGATAGAACTGAGTTCTCTCTCTGAATGATTGCATTTTAAAGTGTGGGACTCTCAGGTCCTTGAGGAAATAGTTCTGGATAGCAGATTTTTAACGCAAAGGGCAAACAAAGGATTTATAATTGCAAGCTTTTGAAAGAAACTGCTCTAAGAGAGAGGTGTGGGTACTGTCTGCCTATCAGGAGGTTTTTCCTGGAACAGTCACTTCTCCTGCGTTAGCTTTTCCACGCAGGCATTTTAAGGGTTATTCTGGGACAAGCATAGGGACAAGGTCTCAAAGTGATGAAGTCCTGTTAGTTTTGTCAAGTCTCTTAGTGTAGAGGCTGTGATGGAGCTGTTATATGCCAAAAGTTCTGCATTCTTCAGTCTTCCCAAAGTTTGACTAATCTGGCTTTTGAGATAGTCAAAGTTTTATAATGTCTGTCTATACCACACGCTTGAAAGCTCTGTCAAATTTAGCGACTTGGTAAAAGAGGAAGAGAAAAGCCTTAAGTGGATTGCAAACCTCTTAAGTACCTCTTAAGTACCACCAACTTCAGATAGTATTAGGACATCCGTTGTTCACTACGTGAGGGGCCTGTAACTCCTTCTTGGCGATAAACAAAAATAAAAACAGGTAAACAACCTTCTCTCAATCACTTTTCTTTCCTTCCCCATTGCCCCCCTTCCAGCTCCCCTTCTTCTTTCACTTTCTCCTTTTTCGGGCGCTTTTTCGGTACAGTTCCCCGCCCCCCCCTCCCCCCAAGTACGCCTGCGCACACTGGGAGGTCGAAAAGGCAGAGCGCTGCGAAGCCGGCACTGTTCTTGCTTTACGGCGCGGCTGTAAAGCGCTGTTAGGGGCGCGGGAGGTCACGGGACCCGCGTCGCCGTTCCGCGGCTGCCGGCGCTGGTACCGTCTGCGTCGCCGGCGGATCTGGTTCCCTTCGTCTCACCGGTGCCAGCGGGGGATTATTTGGGGAGAGCTCCCGGTCTTGTGCGTTTCTGTGAAAGGCGTAGATACTCCTCCTCCGAAGGGCGGCCCGGTCCTAGTGCTCGCTAGATACCTGGGGCCGTGGGGCGAACCGAGGCTGTGGCCCCAGCTAAGCGTGACCTCGCTCCGCGAAGCCGCCCGCGGGGCAGCTGATGGCTGAACGCATTCTGGGAAAGACTTTAGCCACAGTGTCTCTTTCTGTGGCCTTGGCCTCTGTGACTGTCAAGTCCTCGGACTGTTGCAGCCTTCCGGTGTGCAGGTATTTTCTCTCGTAGTGCTGCCTTCTGAGTCTTCGGGTTGTGGGTGGAGCCAGCGTTCGGTCCTGGGATTCTGCAGGCTTTGCTTGCATACTGAAGGCTTTGCGTGCATCCTGAGTTTTTATCGCGGTATTCACGTTTCACAAAAGCTCCAAAATGTTTTATTTACCTTTTAAGGAAAAACGGTGGTAGTAATCTTCGTCTCTGATGCTGAAATATGCCAGCCTCCGTAAATCACCAGTATTACTGTTTTCCGAGAGTTTAAATAGCACTTGTTCGGTTGTGGTGTTGTCCTGTGCCATTCCCCCCGGTTGATACCTTGTGATTAAAATTAATATATGCATGTAGTTTAAAGATGTGAACAGTTTAAATGGTGTAAAATGAAAAGTAAAAGTCGTCATTCCTCCCCACCACCTCTAGTTTTAAAAATATATTTACCATCTACCTCTTTACCCCTGGATACATTTTGGGATTTATGGTATCTCATACTGCCTCCTACTTTTATATATTTTTTTCCCCTCTTAATTCATTGTTCAGTAAACAGGAGGTCCTAGATATTATGCCAGGTACAGAGTAACGAACGAGTCTTATGTCTCTAGGAATGGTTTTCAAGAAATTCTTCTCGTTTGGCATGCCATGTTTACTTTGAGCAAAAGGAAATTTTCTTCTGTCCTCCTTTTCCCCCCATTTTTGTCCTGTCTCCCCCCTCTCCCCACCCCGGGACTCTTGTGGTAACTGTTGGACCTTCTGGATTGAACCTCTTGCTTCTCTTTTTCTCTCATTTTCTATTCGTTTGTCCTTCTTGTACGGTGTTCTTAGAGATTTTACTCAAATTTATCTTCCAGAGTACTAATTCAGACTTCGTCTATTGTGTCATCTGTTATATTGAATTGCCAATTTTGACAAGAACTTCTTTTTCTCTAATTGCTCTTCTTAATAGCAGCCTTTTCGTATTTTATGGAAATAAAAACTTCTGAATCTGTAAAAATGATAATTAAAATAAATTATCTTCTATTTCATGAATTAACTGTTAGGGGTCAATGGTCCTGTTACTTTTCAGTCCTTTTTCCTTCTGTTTTTTTCTTAAACATCTGGTGGACACCAGTTATTGGTTGATATTTTGATTAATGTAGGTAATAGACATTGTTTTCTCTAAATGGGAGGACTGACAGAACATTGGCACATAGACTGGAAGGTTTCAGGTGAGTGTGTGTGAGCAGGTGGCCAGTGCACAGGCTGGGAATGCTCCTCTTCCCCTTTCCAGGCTTTACACTAGTGGAGCGAATTCTCTGCTGAGCATAGCTGTCTTAACTTCATATCCTCGTGTGAGCTGTGGTGATTTTAAGCCTAAATTGCTGCTGTATTCTTTAACACCAATATTCACAATAGGGGTTCTAGTCTTCCATTTTAACCTTTTGGCTTTATTCCAGGGGCAGACGTAACTAATGCCAACTTTTTATTTGGGGAGGGAGGGTGACCGATTTCCATGGTTATTGCCCCACTGCCCACTTAGGACAGTTGGGCCAACTAGTTCGAGCTTGAAACCACTCAGGCCACCTCTTTTAGGAATGGCATCTCTCACCCAGCTTTTTGTGCATATTCTCAAATATAATTTGTTGTATTGGTTTGTAGGTCAGTATGAACCTATCCACTTTCTACCTAAAATTGGTTACAATCTCTTCCTTTTTTAAAATATTTTTATTTATTTATTTGACAGACAGATCACAAGTAGGCAGAGAGGCGGGCAGAGAGAGAGGAGGAAACAGGCTCCCTGCTGAGCAGAGAGCCCTATGCGGGGCTCCATCCCAGAACCCTGGGATCGTGACCTGAGCCGAAGGCAGAGGCTTTAACTCACTGAGCCACCCAGGCACCCCACAATCTCTTCTTTTTAAAATTTTGTTTAATTTTTAAATTTCTTTTCAGTGTTCCAAGTTGGTTACAATCTCTTATTCAGTGGTGGTGTTCTATTTTCTCTCCTGCTGTGGATTTTGTTGCCTTTTGTACATCTTTATCTCTTTTCAGTGGGATTTGGAAGGGAAGGAATAAACATCTATGCTTTTTATAATATAACATCATGTGTCAACCAAATTCCAATTAAAGTAAAAGTTAAAAAAATTTTAAAAACAAATATTCCATGTTAAAAAACCAAACTATATTCATTGGAAGTTACGAGTGCTATTTTTGATAGATGCCACTAGAACAATGTAAAATTGCTTACCAGTTTCTCTCTCTCTCTCTCTCTCTTTTTTAAGATTTACTTATTTTATTTTAGATTTATTTTAGAGATTGTGTGTGAATGGGGGAGAGGGCAGAGGGAGAAGGAGAAAGAACAGTCTTCAAACAGACTCCCCACTGAGCACAGTGCCAAGGAGGGGCTTCATCCCAGGACCCTGAGATCATGACCTGAGCTGAAATCAAGAGTCTGACACTTAACCGACCAGGCACCCCAGTTACTCTTCATTTTTATAATGCTCAGAACCCCGGGTGAAGTGAGGGTATATCTAAAACCAGTGACTGCTTATTGAAGCCTAGAAGTTCTTAATTTTGTTGTAGTCCAATCTATTTTTCTTTGTTGCCTGTGCTTTTGGTTATATCCAAGAAATCATTGTCAAGTTTAGTGACATGAAACTTTCCCTGTATGTTTTCTTTTAAGAGTTTTATAGTTTTAGGTCTATGTTTGGGTCTTTGATCCACTTTGCATTAGGGTTTGCATATGCTATAAAGTAAGGGACCATCTTCATTTGCATGTGGATATCTAATTTTCCCAGCCCCATTTGTTGAAAAGACTGTCCTTTCCTGTTAAATAGTCTTGGCACCCTTGTCAAAAATCATTTGACTGTCTATGTGAGGGTTTATATGTGGGCTGTCCATTCTATCCCATTGATCTATATGTCTGTCTTTATGCCAGTATTATACTGTTATGATTACTATAGCTTTGTAGTAAGTTTTGGAATTAGGAAGTATGACACTTCACCTTTCTCATTTTCAAGATTGTTTTCAAGGGACTGTTTGGGGTCCCTTCTTTGGGATCTTGGAAAGTTTTCGTCTTTCACTATCACATCAAAAAATGGGCTTTTTGTATGTGGCCTTTAATATGTTGAGGTAGTTTTCTTCTTCTTCTTCTTCTTTTTTTTCTTTTTATTCGAGGTAGTTTTCTTCTATTCCTAGTTTTTTGAATTTTTTTTGTGAAATGGTGTTGGATTATGGCAGACTTTTTCTGTATAAGTTGGGATGATCATGTGTTTTTTTCCTTCGTTCTGTTAATGTGTATTATGTTGATTGATTTTTGTATGGTTGTTTTTTTTTTTTTAAGATTTTATTTATTTATTTATCTGTCAGAGAGAGAGAGCGCACAACAGAGTGGCAGGCAGAAGCAGAGAGAGAAGCAGGCTCCCTGCCAAGGAAGGAGCCTGATGTGGGACTTGATCCTAGGACCCTGGGATCATGACCCAAGCTAAAGGCAGGGGCCTAACCGACTGAGCCAGCCAGGTGTCCCTGGTTTTTGTATGTTTAAACATCCTTGCATTCCCATAAATCTCACTTGGTCATCATGTCTCATCCTTTAAATGTGCTCTTGAATTCTGTTTGCTATTATTTTGTTGAGGATTTTTGCATCGATATGCATCAGGGATACTGGTCTATAGTTTTCTAGTAGTGTCTTTGTCTACCTTTGATATCAGGATAATAATGGTGGCCTCACAGAAAAAATTTGGATATATTCAGGGTTTTTTGGAAGAATCTGAGGGGGATTGGTGTTAATTCTTTACATGTTTCATTGAATTCACCAACAAAGCCGTTGGCTCCCAAGTGTTTCTTTGTCAGGAATCAATAAATAATGGTTTTTGCATCACCTTTTAAAATTATTTATAGGGATGCCTGAGTGGCTCAGTCGGTTAAGCATCTGTTATTTTGGCCTAGGTCATGATCCTGAGGTCCTGGGATTGAGTCCCACAATGGAGCCTGCTTCTCCCTCTGCCTGCCGCTCCCCCTGCTTGTACTCTCTCTCTCTCTCTGACAAATATATAAATAAAATCCTTTAAAAAATAATAGTATTTATATAACCCCATTCAAATTTCACAACTGTCTTGCAAAAAAATTTTTTTTCCCTTTTTTGGTTTAAGAACCAATCCCAGATCATTGATTGCATTTAGTTTTCATGTCTCTTTAGTCTGTATCTATATGGAAGAGTCTTTCATGATGTTGTTACTGGTTGAAAGAGTACACATATTTATTTTGCAAGCTGTCCCTTGACCTGGTTCTGTTCTATTATTTCCTCATGTTTTCGATTCTGGTCATACATTCTTGTAAGGAATACCTCAGAGATGATGACTGTGTACTTACCAGAGTATGATACAAGGAGACACAGCATATCGACTTATTTCACTATCCTAGCCAGTTGGTATTTGTCTGATCATTGATATTGTGAGAACAGGGCAGGGATGCTATCATCAGTTTAGAATTCGTATATTTATCATAGTCAGACTTTCCGTAGTATTATGTTACTTCTTGTATGATGTAAGAACTTACAACAGGTATTTCCATTTTCTTGTTCTTTTTTGTGCCATTTTTGCCATACATTTTACACATGTGTTAGACTACAGACTATTTTCAAAAAAAGTCTTTTACATTTGTTTTTATGGTTGAATTTTCATAACAAACTTCCCCAACATTTGTGCTAAAAAAAGTAAGCGTCTGTCCCTTTTTCTCAGCTAAAAGATATACAGTGAGTTGGTTCCAATTAATAAAATTTGGCAATATTTAAAAGTTTTTCATATTTGAAAATAATTTTTTCATAGATGTTAGACTTATATATTTTGAAGTTGAAAAGTATGTTTTTGGGTCTTTGAGTTAGGTTCTTTATTTTTAATTTTTTTTTTTTTGTATTTATGAAAACATTTTTTTTTTCTTTTCAGAAACACATTTTCATCCTGTGGGTTTCATCTTAGCTCGAACATCATGTCTAGTTCTAATGGTGCCAAAGAGAATTCCCACAACAAGGCTCGGACATCTCCTTATCCGGGTTCCAAAGTCCAACGCAGCCAGGTTCCTAATGAGAAAGTAGGCTGGTTTGTTGAGTGGCAAGACTATAATCCTGTGGAGTACACTGCAGTTTCTGTCTTGGCAGGACCGAGGTGGGCAGATCCTCAGATCAGGTGAGCAGATTTGCTGGCATTAGCTGGTAGCTGGGTGTAAGATGGTGAAGAGAATGGTTGTATTTGTAAGTTACCATTTTGACAGAGCTGAAAAATTATTTTTACCTAGTGTTTGACTTTGTCAGAACTTAGTTTCCACATTGGCTTGAATTCTTGCTAAAGCAAGACAATCCATGTTTGCTGTTCTTTTGGGGGTTTTATGATGATTCTTCCAAGGAAGTAAATCTGTTTTACTGTGGAGTTGTTTTATAGAATGGCAAGTGGGGGTACTTATTTTCATTTGTTCTGTTTAAGTTATCAGTAGAATATCTTTTGTGGTTATTTTCCACCATAGCTAGACTCGTATTTGAAGTAGTGAAAATATTTTTCAGAATTTTTTCAGATTACTAAGAACAGGAGGATGATAAAATTAGAGCAGTGGGACAAAAATTAAAAAGGCATAGATAAAGGATAGAGAAGAAAACAAACACTCAAGCAAAAATCCTTTGACTAAATTCATGGAAGTATATCAATTCACATATTAATGTTCTTTTAATGAATATAATGATAGAGTTTTTTAATGTACTATGAACTAAGTATTGCACTAAGTGTTTTATAAGCATTATTTTATTCTTACAATTATTCTGGAAGACAGGGTTGTTATTTCTGCTTTGTAGAAAAAACACACACAAAGAATGGAAACACAGAAAGGTTGCCCTTTACATCTGGTCACAGAGCCAGTAGATGGTGAAGCTTGGACTTGAATTCTGTGTGGTTCCTAGGATTCATGTTTTTAACCACTCTGCTAAACTGCTACTGTGGTTTTAGAACAGTTTTATAAATTTGATTTAATGGGCCAATTTATTATAAATGCTTCCCAAGGGATGATTTAGTCAGATAAGTAAAAAATGTCGCTAGTTAGTTCATTAGGTTAAACTTTACCATGGTCTTACTGCTGTGACTTGATTTTGACTTACAATTTTTTAATTTTATCTGAAGATGTACTTGTAACTTCGTGATAGTACTTGGATTATTAATCATGAAGCTAACTTGTGGAGATATCAGTAGCTTCAGGGAATTCTACTTCCCCATTTTAGAGTATTTTACATATACATCATATACAATTAAAATTAATGGTGTCAGCAAGGGTGCTATATAGTGTAAACAGAGGAAGATTGAATACATTTTCTTACATTTTCATTCAGTTTATTTTTTAAGAGTTGAATTTATATCACCATCTAAGTCAAGCTTTATTACTAACATTAATATTTCAATTATGATTAGTTTCATGCTTTTTTTCCTCAATGGTGAGTTTCTGGAGTCCCAAAAGCATTGTAACACTGGTTTTATAATTTCATGATTTTTACCATTTAATTCTTTTTATTTGTGTGTTAGATGGAAGATTGGTTAGAAGTCTTGAAAAAATGTCTGATCATTCAAATTGGAACTTATTTCCATAATAGAGCACAAATACTTCTTTGTTCACTTACTGAAATTAAAGCAAGAAAAAACCCAAAACTTCGGTCAGAACTGCCTATGAACAATGTAGTGCTGTACAACTATTCACTATCAATGCAGTTATGTCACTGGTTTCCTAATGGGGAGGGAAGTAGTTTATTTACATTTACATTAAAAATATTGAGGAATTATGGATACAGTAGAGTGCACATTTCTTATGTATACTTCTATAGCTCAGAACGATTTTATGTTTATACGGCTCTACCATGGAGATCAAGATTTAGAACATTTCCAGCATTTATCTATTTTAGTCTACATCATAGTTGTTATGAAGTTTTATGGTAAATTCACTGTTTTGTGGGGTGACTTTGATGAAAATATTAGCTAGTATATATTTGAGGAAATTAAAATTACTTTGAGACAGTAAAAACATCAAGATATCAGAAAGGGTCTTATTTTGGGGACCACATAGGAACCACCAGTTGCCATATTGTGCCCCAGATAATTTCTCTTTGCTAATAGTAACGTAGACTTTTTTTTGTAGCATGTGGGAGGAGCTGCAGATTTTCTGCATAGTCTTTCCTAGAGGGGTTATAATACACATCCTTGTATTATAAGGTGTTTCGGTAGACGCTTTTTTTAAGAACCTGTTTTGAAGGAGTAAGATGAGTTTGTAAATGAAAACTGGCTCTTAAAAAATTAAGTTTCAGGCATACATTATTATAAATAACAGATTGACTGGCATTAGTGAGCTCTTGGTAGTATTAGGCCATTATTTCTTATTTTGCTTTGGTATTCTCATTCCAGTGAAAGTAACTTCTCTCCCAAGTTTAATGAAAAAGATGGGCATGTTGAGAGAAAGAGCCAGAATGGTTTGTATGAGATTGAAAATGGAAGACCCAGGTAGGTACTGGGGATGGATATCTTACAATAATGGGTCTTCAAAGGGTAGAAAACCCAATTAACATTTATCGAGTGCTTGTATGTGCCAGACAATGTACAGAAGAATTTATACGTGTGATCTAATTAAAACATTACAAATAACCCTGTGGGTGGATATTTTTAGTTCCATTTATAGATAAAGAGAGATAATGTAAGCAGTTTGCATACAGTAAGTGGGAGAAGCAGGATTTGAATGCACTTTTTTGTAACTCCGCTTTGAAGCTGGAAATAATTGAGTTAATGAACAGAGAATGGAGGGGTGCCTGGCTGGGTCAGTCAGTAGAGCATGTGACTCTTGATTTGGGGGTTGTGAGTTGGAGACCCATGTTAGGTGTAGGTATTACTTTTTTTTTTTTTTTAATTTATTTATTTGTCAGGGAGAGAGAGCGCGCGCGAGAGAGTGAGCACAGGCAGACAGAGTGGCAGGCAGAGGCAGAGGGAGAGGGAGAAACAGGCTCCCTGCCGAGCAAGGAGCCGGATGTGGGACTTATCCCAGGACGCTGGGATCATGACCTGAGCCGAAGGCAGCTGCTTAGCCAACTGAGCCACCCAGGCGTCCCAAGTGTAGGTATTACTTTTAAAAAGTTAGGAAAACTGTGAAAATTAGCATGCCTCAAATAAAACAAAAAAAGAGCAGAGATCTGTAGTCAAACTTCTTACCTTGAAAAAGTGTGATTTGTATTCTTAGTTCCTCAAGGACAAGGCAGTGATAGTGCACCTCTTACCATAACCTGGTCCTTCAGTTTTGCTAAATTTAGTCTTTGGTCATAGCTGCACTTTTCTGTGTTATTAGATCTTTTGATTATTTATTTATTTTTTAAGATTTTATTTATTCATTTGACAGACAGATATCACAAGTAGGCAGAGAAGCAGGCAGAGAGAGAGAGGAGGGGAAGCAGGCTCCCTGAGGAGCAGAGAGCCTGATGTGGGGCTTGATCCCAGGACCCTGGGATCATGACCTGAGCTAAAGGCAGAGGCTTTAATCCACTGAGCCACCCAGGTGCCTCTTATTGGATCTTTTAATAACATTGCATTTGACTTACTCCTTGGGTTCTTTTTCTGGGTAAAATGTATTAAAAGATATATTAAAATATACATGTTAAAAGATACATACCCATGTAAAAGGAAAGGCAGCAAAGGCAAGATAGCATATTATTTTAGCCAAGGGTCTGACATAGACACAATTCTAGCTTGCCTGAGTAACAGGTGAACTTTAGGTTGATAGGATCATCTCAAGGAGCCTGAAGCATAAATGCAGCTAACTTTAGGAAAGGATGGAATTGAAAATCCATCCCTGCTTTCTTTACATGTTGCATTTTTATTTCTCTTTTACTGCAAACAACTTTTTCTGCTTCTCAGGCTACAGGATAGTCTATGTGTCTTTTCCATAGTTTCTGATGTACAAGTTAGAGGCTTGGCCATCTACAAATCTAACATTCTCTCTCTTAATACTGGTTTTGATCATTTTTATTCAGGGGTGTCTGGTTACATGGAGTAAAACATAGTTGTTGGCTGCCTTGTCCCTCCCCCTGTGAGCTTGAAAAGTAAAACTGTTGTCACCTGGCCAGGTGTCTTGTCTTTATTTGTAAGTCTTGCTGAAATATTTCAGAGCCTAGTACAAAAACAATAGCAAAACTCATTCAACTTGAATAATAGTCACAGGGAAGACCAGAATAAAAAGAGATGGACGAGAGGGAAAATTTGGGCTCTTTGTTTATTTACCTTCATGTATTGGGAGAACAAAAGATAAAATCATAATAAGGTAAGACTGTAGGTTACAGTGTTTTACTGGTATATAATGAAAGTTGAACATTTAAGGAATAATGACTGAAATAAAATTACACGTGAGTGTTGCCGTGTTTACCTGATAGATTTTTTAACATTGGGTTGTGCTATTTGGTTAAACATTTAGCATTTTTATAAAATTGTTTTCTTTAAAAATATTGAAACCCTCAATAATATTACTATCTCATTATATGCTACAAAATATATATTATTGGTAATAAATATCCAGAACCCACTGAGAATAAATGGACTTTTAAAAGCAACAAAAATAGGGGCGCTTGGGTGGCTCAGTGGGTTAAGCCTCTGCCTTCGGCTCAGGTCATGATCTCAGGGTCCTGGGATTGAGCCCCGTGTCGGGCTCTCTGCTCGGCGGGGAGCCTGCTTCCTCCTCTCTCTGCCTGCCTCTCTGCCTGCTTGTGATCTTTCTCTCTCTCTGTCAAATAAATTTAAAAAAAAATCTTTAAAAGTAACAAAAATAGGGGTGGAAGAATGTGTGACTCTTGATCTTGGGGTTATGGGTTTGAGCCTCACATTGGGCATAGGGATTACTTAAAAAAATGAATTTTAAAAAAGTAACAAAACTATTTCATGAGAAGGATTATATGAGATGGGAGTTAAGAAAAGGGAGTGGATGGGGCGCCTGGGTGTCTCAGTGGGTTAAAGCCTCTGCCTTCAGCTCAGGTCATGATCCCAGAGTCCTGGGATCGAGCCCCGCATTGGGCTCTTTGCTCAGCAGGGAGCCTGCTTCCCCCTCTCTCTATGCCTGCCTCTCTGCCTACTTGTGATCTCTGTCAAATAAATAAAATCTTTAAAAAAAAAAAAAGAAAAGGGAGTGGTGAGAAAGTGAAGATGAGGTGGGTATTTTGAAAGATAAATCATCACTGTTGTAGAGATAGATGATGACTAGGTACAGACCATTCGTTTGCTCTGTTGTACGAGTCCAGAAAAGTGCTGGTTTAAATTTAGGAATATAGATGAAAACTGAAAAAGTTCTCATATTGAGAACAACTTTGAAAATGAGGTCTTCCTCCTGGTTCAAGCCCAGAGCTTAGGTATGCACACAAAAAAGTTAAATAACAGTGTAAGGAAATATGTAATTTTAGTGTCAGATATGTGATAATGCTAGTGGATTTGAGATGAGATATTATTTCCCTCTTACTGTACTTACTGCCTTCTTCTGGGCCATATCAAGTTGTGTTAAAAAAGATGGACACATTCAATTGATTTTACATTTTTTGTCCCAGAAATCCTGCAGGACGGACAGGACTGGTTGGCCGGGGGCTTTTGGGGCGATGGGGCCCAAATCATGCTGCAGATCCCATCATAACCAGGTAAGAATGAAAACATTTTAGTACCAGAGAGCCAAGTGATTGGAGAAATACGGACTGTAACCATGTGTTTACATATACATATGTATGTATGTTTGTGTATATATAATGTATACTTGCATAAGTATGTGTGATTGTATATATACATGTGTGTATATAGGTATACTTGTGAAATCTGTATTTTAAAGGGACTTCATGTGAAATCATACCGATAGAAGTGTAAAGCTATAGTTTTAGGCATTATCTGAACAAAGTTAACTCACCTGGTATTTACTGAACATCTCTTTGTTCACAGAATTGAGTAGGTGTTTTGGAGGATATAAAAAAGTAAAAGAATCTTAAGTTTCAGCTCCCTGTCACAGAAGAGCTATGGCTTCATTTGCAAGATGAAAAATATGAAATAAGAAAACATGTCAAGGTTTAAAAAAAAACAAAAACATGTCAGGTAACATGGGTGATAACAGGATGCTTTAGAAAATTAGGTGAGGGCTGCCTGGGTAGCTCAGTAGGTTAAGTGTCTTGACTCTTGATTTTGGCTCAGGTCATGATCTCAGGTCCTGAGCTCAAGCCCTGCATTGGGCTCTGTGTTGGGCATGGAGCCTGCTTAAATTCTTCTCTCTCCTCTTCCTATTACCACCCCCTCCCATTAGATTAGATGTGGGTCATGATGATGGTAAACTGGAGCACCCAAGAAAGGCATTGTGAAGGAGGTAGACTTGAGCTGAGCTTGAAGCTTGGATAGGAGGACAGTAGGAGGGCCAAGAATAAGGCTTGTAGTAGTATCTGAGTACTGAGGGCCAGTGAAAAGACCAGCTTGGTTGAAGCAGAAGATTTTTGTAGAATAGTGGGTAATTAAGCTTATTTAATTTTTGTGCAATTTTATTGTGGAGAATATTAATATTATGATGTGGAGAATATTATTATGTGGAGAATATAATATTATGCCAGAGTTAAGGAGTGTGAACTGGAGCCAGTGAAGATTTCAGAACAGGGGACAGGCATTCTCTTCCTGAGAGAGGTCTATCTGGTAAGCCAGATTGTATTCAGAAGGCCCCTTGGTGAGCATGAATCAGAATAAAAGGGTAGGTGAATCCAGTGTTTTTATGTACTTGACTGTCTCCGTAGGGATCATCTTTCCAGCACATCTGGAATATTATATCATCTCTGTCATTCTTTTAATTTATTTTTAGGATGTCTTCACTTACCAATTCCCTTCTCACATGTAATTGTTACTTCCCTTTATTTTTTTACTTTAATTTTTTTTTAAAGATTTTATTTATTTGACAGACAGAGATCACAAGTAGGCAGAGAGGTAGGCAGAGAGAGAGAGGAGGAAGCAGGCTTCCTGCCTAGCAGAGAGCCCAATGCGGGGCTCAATCCCAGGACCTTGGAATCATGACCTGAGTCGAAGGCAGAGGCTTAACCCACTGAGCCACCCAGATGCCCCTGTTACTTCCCTTTAAATAATGCAAATACCCTCAATATTTTCACTTCTTTAGTTTTGATATTTTGAGGGCCTTTCTTTCTTTCAGGAGACTGAAAGAATTTTTCTCTGATCGAAGAGTTTTTCTCTGATCTAAGAATATGATTTCATAGTTTTTCTCTGATCTAAGAATATGATTTCATAGTTATAACTCTAGCAAAGTAGCTTATTTCCCTTATTTTCAAGTTACTGGAAGAGGCACCAATATTTGTCCCATCTTATTTGCCTGCTTGCCTTTTCAGTTCTCCTATTACCCCACCCCAGACTTAACTTTCATCCATCTATCCACCTACCCACCTGCCAGTCCACCTCCCTCCCTATCTGCTTACCTACGTATCCACCTGCCAAACTACCTATCAGTTTCAAATTCCTTTAGAAGCTTTATGGTTCAAATGAAATGGGAAGAGTTAATACATTTTTATTAATGAATGTAAGTAAAAAATATTAATGACAGTATGTTTCTTTCCAGTTTTGCTGAGACTAGCTAAAATGAGGAAGGTGTGAAACATTTGAAGCAGGAATGCTAATAAGGGGCCAGGAAGAAAAGGGAAGCTAGAGACTTGAAAGTTAGCTTCTCATTACCTTATTTTTATCTTTGGTGGAACAAATATACGGGAGTGTATGTGGTGATCGTGTTGCATTGTTTCAAAATAATAGACATTTTGAGCTTAATTCTGTCCTTATACAAATGAGATGCCTGAAGGCTTTGTGATGGTCCACGGCTGTGAAAGAGCCCACAGGTGGCAGAGTCTAGCTTTTAGCTGTGCTGTTAGGTTGATGCTCTTTGCTGCCTTGGTAATGGATCTGTTAACCAACGAGTCCCTTTAAATTGAGGAGGGGCAGTAGAAATGGAGGGAAGAGAAGAATGTAGGAAGTTAGTTTGTCCATTTGTTTTTCACAAAACTCAAAGTAGGTATTAACCTATCTGTTCGATAGATCTGAAAATGAAGACTCACTGAGGTTAAGTGACTCACCTAAATCTTGTAGATCTGAAATTTGAATCAGGGGTATTTGTTTTTGGATATTGTGCATGTTCTCTTTTATACCAGTTTTTCACTAATGAGTAATCCTAAGAGTCACCTAGTCACTTTTAAAGATTCCATTCCCCTTTTTTTCCAAGTACTTCATGGTTCAGAACAGCATTGTATAGTATAGAATTTCACAAATGTTCTTGTCCATACTCTCCAGGGCAAGTGTTAAGTTTTTCTCTTCCCAGGTGCCTCTCCTGGGATTCTACATATACAACTATCTGACATTCCTTTAGATCCTTTAAAGTGGAAATGTGATGGGAAGCATTAATATATTATTGTGAATAAAATCAGATCAAAAGTTAATGGTGTTAACATTTTCTTTCTAGTTTTGATGAGACAGGAAGGTGTGGGCTCTCAGAAGTGGGGAGGGAATATCAATAGTATGTAGAAATATCATTGGTATTTAAGAAATGTTAATGAGGTTCATTAAGTAAAATACATTATTTACATTATATCAAAAATTTTGTTTTAATTTGGTAATAATGTATTGGGTAATAAGAGAACAAAGTAAGAATCTATTCTGCTTAAAATCCTTAAGTGAGCGCCTTTAGGATAAAATCAGAATGTAAGCGTGCCGTGCATGCTGGTCATCATCTGGCTGGTCCTGTCTTTTTTTTTTTTTTTTTCTTAAAGATTTTATGTATTTATTTGACAGACAGATCACAAGTAGGCAAAGAGGCAGGCAGAGAGAGAGAGGAGGAAGCAGGCTCCCTGCTGAGCAGAGAGCCCAATGCGGGGCTTGATCCCAGGACCCTGGGACCATGACCTGAGCCAGAGGCAGAGGCTTTAAACCACTGAGCCACCCAGGAGCCCCTGGCTGGTCCTGTCTTGCCTGGGAGGCAGCATCTCTCCCTCTGTTCTGCTTCTCTTCCCTGTTGCAGCCAGGACTGGCTGGTTGGCTTAGTAGCAGGGGACTGTGTTGGTCTTTGTTTTCCCAGCTCCTTGAATGTGCTGTGTGGTAGGTGCTAGTAAATGTTCAGGAGTGGAGAGCTCATCACTCACCTTCTTACCACCTCCTCTTACCTAATTAGTGTAAACATCGTGTTAGTTTGATTGAAGTAAATAGTGTAGTGATTGACAGAGCAGATTCTGGAAGCAGATCGTCTGGGTTCAAATCTTGGTTTATAGCACTTATGAGCTCTGCAGTCTTGGGCAAGTTTAATCTACTTCTCTGTGCCTCATTTTCCAAATCTGTCTGTAAAGTAAAGGTAATCAGCTACTTTATAGGGTTGTTTTGAGGTCTAAATGAATAAATACATTAAAGACTTAAAACAATATCAGGTATATAATAAGTGATGTATAAATGGTTTTTAAGAGATAAAAGTAAAACCCACTCTCTCTCTGTTCTTACCATGTCTGCCTTTAGTCCTATCCTCATCATCATGTACCTGGATCATGGTTAACACTTTTCTAGCCTCCAGTCTTGCTTCCCTCCAAACCAGCCTCCATACTTCTGTCAGAGTGAGTGAACTTTCTAAAATACCAGTTGCTTATGGCTTTACTCTACTTAAAAATATTCTCTGGCTTTCTAAGCAGCTGACCTTGTTTAATTCTTTGCCTACTCCTCCAGCCTCATCACACCTCTTGCCCCCACTGATGGCCATACAGCCAGACTCCACCTATACAACATACTATTTTACACCTTTGTTTCTTCCTCATGTTATGCCTGTGTCTGGCATCCTTAAAAATCGATGCTGTCTTGTACTAATTGTTCTTTCATTTCTTTTTACTCCTCAAACTGTCATTCTCTCATAATTTATTCACCTACATGTCTAGCTCTGCTGCTAGACTATGAGCTCATTCAAGGCAGGAATTATGGGATGGAATTGGTAGTCAGCCACTATATAAGAAAATTTGGAAACTCGTATTTTAAACTCATTTTTTTAGGGGCACCTGGGTGGCTCTGTTAGTTAAGCGTCTGCCATCAGCTCAGGTAATGATCTCAGGGTCCTGGGATCCAGCCCCATGTCGGGCTCCCTGCTCAGTGGGTGGCTGCTTCTCCCTCTCCTCCCTGCCTGTGCTCTCTCCCACTACCTCTGTCCCTATCTGTCTCTCTGTATTAAATAAATTAGGGCGCCTGGGTGGCTCAGTGGGTTAAAGCCTCAGCCTTCGACTCGGGTCATGATCCTGGGGTCCTGGGATCGAGCCCCGCATTGGGCTCTCTGCTCATTGTGGAGCCTGCTTCCTCCTCTCTCTGCCTGCCTCTCTGCCTACTTGCGATCTCTCTGTCAAATAAATAAATAAAATCTTTAAAAAATAAATAAGTAAATCTTAAACAAAACAAAACACCTCATTTAGTTCATTGAATCTAATGCCAAGCAGTGATTAGATACTGGGCTTTCTTTTTTGGTTTAGTACTAGAAGTTCAAAGTCTTTATCTTTGCCTAAGTTTGTATTAGAATAATTCTTAAAATTGGGTGTTGAGGGTGGCTGTGGTGGGGGTAGAGAAGGGAAAGGGAGATGTATCAGCATTTCTGGCAAAGAAGATATGGTTAGAAGAAGTGCATTCTGAAAGGAATTACCTATTTAAAACAATTTTTTAAAAGATTTTACTCATTTGAGAGAGTGAGCAAGAGTCAGGGGGAGGGGCAAAGGGTGAGGGATAAGCAGACTCTGCAGAGAGCACAGGGCCCAATGTGGAGCTCAATCCCATGACCCTGAGATCATGACCTGACCTGAAATCAAGAGTCGGACACTTAACTGACTGAGCCACCCAGTTGCCCATACACTACTTGTGATTCTTAAAAAATGTCCTTGGACTATTTTTTAAGTTTACGCCCCTGTCTCTAAATTCTGTTCAGCTTTTAAACTTCTTTATTTGACAGTACTTAAGTAGTAAAAACTATTTATATTCTGAATTTTTATTCCAGAGAATACAGTATCTTTTATGGAAAGTAGATATCTGGCTTGGTTCGTAAATACAGAGTTGTTTCTATTACAAAATAATTTTTTGGTAAAACTAGCTGATTTGAGATAAACATATATGTCTTGTTATAAAGAAAAATAAATCTTTATAACTTTGTCTCAAGCTTGAGACAGGTCCTTTTCTTTGCTCTAAATCAGTTATGATTTTCTATTACTATTTATAGGTGGAAAAGGGATAGTAGTGGAAATAAAATCACCCACCCCATTTCTGGGAAAAACATCTTACAGTTTGTGGCAATAAAAAGGAAAGACTGTGGAGAATGGGCAATCCCAGGGGTAAGAATTAAAATTCAATCAAATTAATGTTTTAAGTCCTTCTTAGTTGCTTCATTTGCTGCAAGGTTATTTATTGTGTGTGGATCTTTACTCTTCATTTATCTTCCCTCCCTCCCCACTTCAGGAATTTTTTTGCCATTCACTGCAGTGAAGTCTCACTGTGTAAGTGAGCAAGTGTAAGATGATGCATCAGAGTTGTTAGAATTTGAGTCTAATTATAAAACCTTTGGAAAAGAACATGGACTTTGGAGTTAGACATAGGCTTGTATCCTGGTCTTTCCACTCTGAGCTGAATATTTGGAGTTCAGACCCTTCTCTTTAAAATAAAGATAATTGTATCTACTTCATGGGATTACTAGTGATAAAGCACCTGACATAAAGTAGGTATTCATAAATGGTGGATCCCGTTTCAGAATTCAACCTCTACTCCAAGTCTGAGTAAAGCTGAGAGCATTCTTTTGTTGAATTCTGATAACTTTAGACATTAAAAAAAGATAACTTTTATTACTTACTGTTTCTTGTAGTTTTAAAAAAGTTCCATAATATCATCAGGAATGGTGTATTTTTTTACGTTCGTGTCAGTGTATATTTGAAGTGGTAATTTAAAATGGGTGTTTGTATTAATAAAAGAAAGTACAAGAACCATATCTTATTCTCAATAGATGCTGAAAAAGCATTTGACAAAGTACAGCATCCTTTCCTCATCAAAACTCTTAAGTAGGGATAGAGGGTACGTACCTTAATATCATCAAGCCATCTATGAAAAACCCTCAGCGAATATCATTCTCAATGGAGAAAAACTGAGAGCTTTGCCGCTAAGGTCAGGAACACGTCAGGGATGTCCATTATCACCACTGCTATTCAGCATAGTACTATAAGTCCTAGCCTCAGCAATCAGACAACAAAAAGAAATTAAAGGCATCCAAATTGGCAGAGAAGAAGTCAGACTCTGCTCTTTGCAGATGATATGATATTTTATGTGGAAAACCCAAAGACTGCACTCTGAATCTGCTAGAACTTGTACAGGAATTCAGTAAAGTGTCCAGATATAAAATCAATGCACAGAAATCAGTTGCATTTATATACAACAACAGCAAGACGGAAGAAAGAGAAATTAAGGAGTCAGTCCCATTTACAGTTGCACCCGAAACCATAAGATACCTAGGAATAAACCTAACCAAAGAGGCAAAGAATTCTGTACTCAGAAAACTATAAAGTACTCATGAAAGAAATTGAGGAAGACACAAAGAAATGGAAAAATGTTCCAGGCTCATGGATTGGAAGAACAAATATCATGAAAATGTCTATGCTACCTAAAGCAATCTACACATTTAATGCAATCCCTATCAAAATCCCATCCATGTTTTTCAAAGAAATGGAACAAATAATCCTAAAATTTGTATGGAACCAGAAAAGACCCCGAATAGCCAGAGGAATGTTGAAAAAGAAAGCCGAAGTTGGTGGCATCACAATTCCAGACTTCAGGCTCTATTACAAAGCTGTCATCATCAAGACAGTATGGTACTGGCACAAAAACAGACACAGATCAGTGGAACAGAATAGAGAGCCCAGAAATAGACCCTCAGCTCTATCTATGGTCAACTAATCTTCAACAAAGCAGGAAAGAATGTCCAATGGAAAAAAGACAGTCTTTTCCACAAATGGTGTTGGGAAAATTGGACAGCCACATGCAGAAAAATAAAACTGGCCATTTCCTTACACCACACACAAAAAGACTCCAAATGGGTGAAAGACCTCAATGTGAGAAAGGAATCCATCAAAATCCTTGAGGAGAACACAGCAGCAACCTCTTCAGCCTCAGCCGCAGCAACTTCTTCCTAGAAACATCACCAAAGGCAGAGGAAGCAAGGGCAAAAATGAACTATTGGGACTTCATCAAGATTAAAAGCTTTTGCACAGCAAAGGAAACAGTCAACAAAACCAAAAGACAACAGAATGGGAGAATATATTTGCAAATGACATATCAGATAAAGGACTAGTATCCAAAATTTATAAAGAACTTACCAAACTCAACACCCAAAGAACAGATAATCCAATTAAGACATGGGCAGAAGACATCAACAGACATTTTTGCAAAGAAGACATCCAGATGGCCAACAGACACATGAAAAAGTGCTCCATATCACTTGGCATCAGGGAAATACAAATCAAAACCACAATGAGATACCACCTCAGCCAGTCAAAATGACTAAAATTAACAACTCAGGAAATGACAGATGCTGGCGAGGATGCAGAGAAAGGGGAACCCTCTTACACTGTTGGTGGGAATGCAAGCTGGTACACCCACTGTGGAAAACAGCATGGAGGTTCCTCAAAAAGTTAAAAATAGAGCTACCCTACGACCTGACAATCGTGGTACTAGGTATTTACCCTAAAGATACAAATGCAGTGATCTGAAGGGGCACGTGCACCCGAATGTTTATAGCAGCAATGTCCACAATAGCCAAACTATGGAAAGAACCTAGATGTCCATCAACAGATGAATGGATAAAGAAGATGTGGTATATATATACAATAGAATACTATGCAGCCATCAAAAGAAATGAAATCTTGCCATTTGCAACAATGTGGATGGAACTGGAGGGTATTATGTTGAGTGAAATAAGTCAATTAGAGAAGGACAATTATCATATGATCTCCCTCATATGAGGAAGTTGAGAGGCAAAGTTGGGGGCTTAGGGGGTAAGGAAGAAAAAAATGAAACAAGATGGGATCGGGAGGGAGACAAACCATAAGAGACTCTTAATCTCACAAAACAAACTGAGGGTTGCGGTGGGGGGTGCGGAGTGGGGTAGGGAGAGGGTGGTTGGGTTATGGACATTGGGGAAGGTATGTGCTATGGTGAGTGCTGTGAAGTGTGTAAACCTGGCGATTCACAGAGCTTACCCCTAGGGCTAATATTACATTATATATTAATAAAAAATAAAAAAAATTTAAAAAGTAAAACGGGTATTTGTGCAACAGAGGTATTTTTGTTTTTTTAATTTTTAATTTTAATTTTAATTTTTTAAGATTTTATTTATTTATTTGATAGATAGAGATCACAAGTAGGCAGAGAGAGAGGAGGAAGCAGGCTCCCTGCTGAGCAGAGAGCCCAATGTGGGGCTCGATCCCAGGACCCTGGGATCATGACTGGAGCCGAAGGCAGAGGCTTTAACCCACTGAGCCACGCAGGCGCCCCTTGTTTTGTTTTGTTTTTAAGGTTTACTTATTTAAGAGAGAGAGACACACACAATTAGGCAGGGGCAGAGGGAGAAGCAGATGCCCCACTGAGTAGGGAGATCAACACAGTGACCCGAGGATCATGACCTGAGCTGAAGGCAGTGGCTTAGCCAACTGAGCCACCCAGGTGCCCCCAGCAGAGTTTTTTGTTTATTTTTTTTTTTACATTAAAAATTTTTTTTAGCAGTAGAGGATTTTATATTTTATGCCATATTATGAAATGGAGATAGTTTGGTAAGAGGATGACTCTTTATACATATACTGCTATCTGCAAGAATGGTTTTTTCCATTGTAGGACAGAAATGGATTGGAATGAACAATGGGGAAGTATTAGGTTGCTGTATTCTTACTTGCCTCCAGGACTTCCCCTTTAGCTTGAGTTTGGAAGGTACCAGGAAAGAGGTCTGTTTGGCTCAGTTTACCGTAGGCTACCCTTGAACCAATTACTGTGGTCAAATACATGGGATACCCTGACTGGCTGCTTCTCCTAGAATCAAATGGTTTATAGAAGAACATAGCACAGGAGAATGGAGTTGATGATTATGGGCAGCTAGAACAATGTTTACTGTATCACCCCGTAAATATTTGTTGCATGAGTTAAAGCGTATTACTATTTTTTCCCTTAAAATGTGACTCTTAGGGGATGGTGGATCCTGGAGAGAAGATTAGTGCTACACTTAAAAGAGAGTTTGGCGAAGAAGCTCTCAACTCCTTACAGAAATCTGGTGCGGAAAAGAGAGAATTAGAGGAACAGTTGGACAAGCTCTTCAGCCAGGAACATCTAGTGGTAAGAAAAGGTGGTTCCTCTGAAGTGACTTAGCCCAATAGATGAGTGAAAATTATTTAAAAGTTCACCTGGAAATCCGGTAGTTTATTCTCTGAATAAAGTGAATTACCTGTGTATTTGAAGTACATATTCCTAAACACAACTTAAATTCAGTAGATCTTCACCAAAATACAGTTCTGCTTAAAGTTTTATAGCCCAACTTTAGGTCAATTACATTAGAATACATTTTTCTCCTCTGAGTTTTTCTTTGGACCACATGTGAGCTAATGTGACCCTGAGCTCACCCATCCATCAGAGAACCTTTAAAAAAAAAAATATATGAATTTGGCTGTTTACGAAGACATTTACATTTTAAGTTATGTTATTCAGGTTTTTTTGGTGGATAACCATTTAAGTCTTATCTCTGTTTTGTCTACATACCCTTTGTAATTTAAAAAAAGTACACATCAGTATATGTGTACTGATGATAAGAAAAAGTACTACAGAGTTTCTTCTGTTTTATGCTGGCTTTTGTTCCACTTGCTATGTTTCCTTTCTAGAATTGGGATTTCTTATTTATGTTCAGGTTTTTGGTCACATTTGTGTTAGATGGCTAGATCCAAATCTTTTCATGTATTAAGAGCTTAAGTATTAGTCTTTACCAGATTTATTTACAGATCTCTTTATAACTAAAAGAATCTTTGTATGTCTGAAACTGTAATTACAGAAATTACTAAAACAGAAAAATACTTATAGAGCCTTTAAAAAAGTCATTTGGCCCAAATGTGACTAATTTAATTTCATAATTAAAGTCTGTGGAGTTGAGGGTTTTGTGAATTTTTTATTTTCGCATGAGGGGGTGGGAGGTGAGAGAAGGGACAGAGGGAGACAGAATGCCAGGCTTAGTCCCACAACCCTGAGATCATGACCTGAGCTGAAATCAAGAGTGGGATGCTTAACCAACTGAGCCACCTAGGCGCCCTGAGGGTTTTGTGAATTTTAAAGCTGACTCAAATGGTTCTGGACAATATTGTTTCCTGGGAAATTTAAAACAAGCATATAAAATGCTACATGAAAGGATCTGTGATATTTACATTTCTTTATGAAAGGTGAAATATTGGAGTCAGTTATGTCAAGGGGTTTTAAAATGGAGCTAAGAGGCCTTTAGGGAGGTGGGCCTTATGCACTTCCTCACCAGGTGGAGCCCTGAACTTTTAAGCTGGGCCAAACCACAAATACTCCAAAGACTACACAAACACCTGCAACTTGCTAAAGAACAGACTTGCTTAGTGATAGCCTCAGCAACCGATTATATTCAGCCACGATTGGTTTTCTGTTCCAACGCCAGTCAGAATTCCTTGCAAACAACTTCTACAAGCATTTTCTTTCTAGCTTTAAAAAAGCCTGAATTGGGGCACCTGGGTGGCTTAGTCATTTAAGTGTCTGCCTTTGGCTTGGGTCATGATCCCAGAGTCCTGGGATCAAGCTCCTTGTTGGGCTCCCTGCTCAGGGGGATCCTGTTTCTTCTCCCTCTGCCGCTCCTCCTGCTTGTGCTCTCTCTCTCTCTCTCTGTCAAAATAAATAAAATCTTAAAAAAAAAAAAAGTAAAAAAATAAAAAACCCTGACTTTGCTCCCTAGTGGGGCAGTGGGTTGCTCTCCAAATCTGTGTACCCTTAGTTGCTGTTCTTTGATCCTAAATAAATGCGTAATTATTGCCTCCTGACTATTTATGCACACTGTTTTGCAACAGGATATTTACATTTCTGATTCTAATGAAGGTAACACACATCTGCTCACCCCATTTGTGTTTTATTCTACACTTTTTTTTCTGCCTCCTTTTAAAAATAGATATATAAGGGATATGTTGATGATCCTCGAAACACTGATAATGCATGGATGGAGACAGAAGCTGTGAACTACCATGATGAAACAGGTAAACTGACTTATGTTTATTAAACTGGGTAAGAGGCACCCTGATACTTGTGGAATGAATGCTCATCAAAGAGCATTTGCTTTTTCAAAGCTCTTGGTAGCATTAGCAAATTTTCTTACAGAAATATGCCATTTACATTCATATGTAATGAATGTACAATAGTGAATGAGAACATTATTTTTAATTTTTTGATAAGTATGTTATTTTAATATATTTATATTTATTTGTAAATACAATTATAAATATTTTCATTTATGATTTCTGATTTGGGGTCATGCTTAGAAAGGCCCACTTACCTTAATAGTGTAAAATGAATGGCCAATAATTGTTTTATTTTTTATACTTTTAAATCTCTAATCCCTCTAGAATTTATTTTGACATAAGTTTTCATACTTATTTAATAGAACTCTTTTTTTTTTTTAAGCTTTTATTTATTTATTTGACAGAGATCACAAGTAGGCAGAGAGGCAGGTAGAGAGAGAGAGAGGAGGAAGCAGGCTCCCTGCCGAGCAGAGAGCCCGATGTGGGGCTCGATCCCAGGACCCTGGGATCATGACCTGAGCCGAAGGCAGAGGCTTTAACCCACTGAGCCACCCAGGCGCCCCTAATAGAACTCTTTTTTAAAGGCTGATATTCTTAATTTTTAAAGAGAAAAGCTTCCTTATTTGTGCCTCTACTTAAAACTTAGGAACTTGGGGGGCAGTGCCTGGGTGGCTCATTTAAGTGGCTTCAGCTCAGGTCATAATTTCAGGGTCCTGGGATCGAGCCTGACTTCAGGCTTCGCACTCAGCGCAGAGTCTGCTTGTCCCTCTGCCCTTCCCCCTGCTCGTGCTCTCTCTCTCTCTCTCTCTCAAGTAAATAGTAAATAGTAAATAAAATCTTTCTTTAAGAAATTTAGAAACTTGATTAAAATTGGGGCATTTCGAAGATTTGGAACATTCTAGTTTTTAATGGACTGGGCCACATTTACTTGAAGCTACAGAATTATGTTGAAAATAAATAAATTAATGAATTACTTTTTCTTGGTGATATTTTTTTTTCTTTGGTACCAGGTGAGGTAATGGATAACCTTACCCTAGAAGCTGGCGATGATGCTGGAAAAGTGAAATGGGTGGATATCAGTGATCAACTCCAGCTTTATGCCAGTCACTCTCAATTCATCAAACTGGTGGCCGAGAAGCGAGATGCACACTGGAGTGAGGACTCTGAAACTGAAATTGATTGCCGCGAATTGTAGCCCGCATCACTGTGGGAGGCATGAGCCAGCAAAGGGCATGTGCTGAAAAGAAGGTGGCATCATAGAGCTCGTCCTACAAGAAGGCAGGGTTGGTCACTTGGAATTTATTTTATTCACTTTCAAAGCTATTTGCATTTAGAAGTTTGTATCAGAATATAATCAGTAAATATGGTGAAATGCAACACAGAATTTTCTGCTTTCCAATAAAAAAATTTTAAGTAATCATTTTGTTGTAATTAAGCATAGCCTAAACCAAGTCTAAACAACTGATACTCGTTCAAGAATCATAATCTGAATAAAGATAAATTTATGGTCAGCCATAACTTCTGTTTTCCATCTAGTTCTTATTTATCAGTTCTTTTTTTTTTTTTTTTCTGTTGATCTTCTGGTATCTGAAGGATGCTTCTGCCATATCAGGCTCCTTTAGGAGGAGCACCACCATTGTCTAATCTGTCTTTAAATTATATGCCTCATATTTTGTTTTATGTAATCTTGGAATTTTCAAAATGGAAGCATTATATATTTTTCTTGACTTTAGAATCATCAGTGTTTTGAGGAAATTTCAGTCACTCTTTTAGTCAATAAAGATCAAGGTCAATGAACAAGAGCTCACGTTCTCACTTTTCAAAAATTCTCAATTAGGGATGCCTGAGTGGCTGAGTCGATTAAGCGCCTGCCTTCAGCTCAGGTCATGATCCCATGTTCCTGGGATCGAGTCCCGCATTGGGCTCCCTGCTCAGTGGGGATCCTGCATCTCCCTCTCTGCCTGCTGCTCCCTCTGCTTGTGCTCTTTTTCTCTCCCTGTTAAATAAATAAAAATCTTTATAAGTTAAAAAAAAAACCCAAAAACCCCAAAAATTCTGAATTAAAAGATATGTTCAGAGAATGGTAAAATGATATGTTTATTTCACTCTAATATAACTGCATGTATCATAAGTGAATTAAGAGATGGTCAGACAATGGAATATTATGCAACCATCAAAAAGACAATCTTGCCATTTACAATGACTTGGATAGAACTTGAGGGTATTATGGTAAGCAAAATAAGTCAGTCAGAAAGATAATTATCATATGATCTCACTGATGTGAGGAATCTGAGAAACAAGACAGAGGATCATAGGGGAAGGGAGGGAAAATTGAAACAAGATGAAACCAGAGAAGGAGACAAACCATAAGAGACTTAATCTCAGGAAACAAACTGAGGGTTTCTGGAGTGGAGGGGAGTGGGAGGAATGGGGTGGCTGGGTGATGGACACTGGGGAGGGTATGTGTTTTGGTGAGTGCTGTGAATTGTGTAACACTGATGAATCACAGACCTGTACCCCTGAAACAGTACATTATATGTTAATAAATGTTCAGAAAGGAATTGAAATGAGACAGATGGAGGTCTTTTTTAAGAGTTAAGTTTTTCTTTTTTTGGAAGGGAACGATAAGGATTTGAATAGGTTTTTGAGAGGCCTACTGTTAACATGATTTGAGGAAAGGAAAGAGTTGTTGATGTTCTGGGTGCTCGTGGAGGGAGGGAAGAGGAAGGGAAAGAATACTTGTCTGAGTGGGCAGGTGTATCACATTCTGGTTGTACGATGTCCATTAGGAAAGTCCTGTGGTATTTAGTCCTGTCAACCTAAAGTGGGGACCATCATAATTCCTTTATTCCAGCTGGACTACAGATGGGGGATCTGAAGAAAAGGTTTAGGGGATAAAGACATGGTTGTTTCCCTTTCTTCACATATTTGGAAAAAATATTAGGTTTACTCTGTAGCTTGAGGACAAAACTGGGCTAAGGTAAATCAAAAGGTTTTTTCCCCCCAATTTAGTGTCAAAACTACTTTGGTGGTAAACCTGAGCTGAACTGACAGGAAGCTTTCTCCCCATTCCTGTGACTAAGTTTTGCTGAGAAACATTAGAATGTTTGATTTCAGGGTGTTGTTTTAGACCGTTCTGGAAGCATTATAAGGTTTCAATATGACATTAATTTTCTAAAATCCATAAAATCCTGGTCCCTGGTTATGTAATAAGGGACTTGTGCTGACTAGGATGACCTGCTCATTAGGTGATAGGTAGGATGACCTTCTTCTAGAGTGAACCGTTTGGATTCTACTTTTACTGTTTGGCAGGAAGAGATTGCTTTTTCCTGGCACTAAATGGAATTCTTTAAATTGAAGCTGCTTACTAAGGCTCTTGAGAAAGTTTGAGCAATTCTCTGAAGGTCAACATTTACTTATGTGTAATAGTGTTGAAACATTTACATTGACATTAGAAAAAATATTAGATAATACAACACTTTATTTAGAGAAATACTAAAGCACATGGTCTGTAGATAAATTCTTCATGGCATTTTGGAGTTTTCTCTGGGACATACAAAGTATGCAGAATTATAAAACTCCTATAAACTATAGATAGGATAGAAGCAGATAATCTTCTGATAAGTATTTTAAATATCCAGCATCATCTATAATAAAAAACAGATTAAAATTTTAGTTTAAGACATTTATGGAGGAATATCTACTCCTATATTACTAGGTGTTATTACCTCCATAATTGCTTTTCTGATATTTTAGGTATAAGGAATACTATTGAAATACTTTTGTCTAAGAGAGATATTTAGCAAAATAGTATTAACAGATACCACTTACTGAGTATCTACATTATATCACTCAATCCTCCACAGCAATCATGACGTTAGGTGGTATTATTTCCATTTCACAGATGAAAATGATATTTAGAAAAATTGTCTCAAGCTTAATTCAGAAAGGGACAGAGCTGGGATTTGAATCCTAGTCTGCCTTGTTCATAAACCTCTTCTGTATTGTACTCCTTACTAAGGAGAAGAAGCTTTGTTACTTTAAGCATGCAGTTTGGAAGATTATATATTATTTAAGGACTCCTCACGTTATCCATATTGTTAGAGTTTATAACTTGACTTTAGGGCCATGTGTGGTTTAGCTAGCATTGTTGAAATTGAAATTTTGGCATTTAGAGACATTTTATTTGGTAATATCTTAAGGATAAGTGGCAGCAACCAATATTTGTCTTGCTAGCAGGTGTTCTGAAGCTTTTGAAAACATTTCAAACTCAAACGGAAGCAGTATGCTGGACTTACATCGTAAGACCATAATTATCTAAAACCTAAATATTTGGTAGCTAGAGAGGGCACTTGAAAATTCTAACCACCTTTAGAGGCTAAATGCTATATTTTCTTATAGTATAAGAAATGGTGGGTGGTATTACACTCTAACATATTTGTGAAGTTTTAATAAACTGATTAGAAAATGCATTCTTTGAAGAAAGCATTTGTAATGAATTTGAATAGGTTAATTAATTACCTGCTTTCATCAGTACACCTTTCCTCAAACTATTAATTTATCAATATGGACATGACCTGAGACTATTAAACTCATAAGGTAAAAATATTTTTAAAATGTGTAATAGTGCTTGAAACATTTGGAGATTGTACTTACCGTGTATAACTTCTGACATAGAGAATTATTTCTGCCAAAATAAACAGTACAGACTATAGTTATTATATGAAGATATTTTTGCCATATTTTTTTCTTTGCTTCCACTCATGTCTCCCATCCTACAGTTATTTTATTGTTGTTGGGTTAGTATTGGTGTAATCACGTGTACTGGGAGGTAGAAAATAATGTGGTTCTGTTACACCGGAAATGCTGATAAATTGAACCCTCAACTGTGTTTTCTGCAACAAAGGGATTAACTTCTCCCATCTGGCCTTCCGATGGCCTGATAAGAGCATTTGAAATGGTAAGAAATACTAAATAAATGTTTTAGGGCAGTGAAACTTGTCAGAAGGAAAACTTGGGTGAAATCCAATTTCTTTCTCAAAATTGGAATTGGGACTATTTTGACTCAGCTTCTCTCAAGGTAGATTAAAATAAATACTATATAGACTTCATTGACATTAATTCAGATATTTTAAAAAGGAACATACCTACTTTTTGTATGTATTTTAAATGAAAGCAAACTTGGATGAGAAAGTGGGAAGTTTCAAGGTTTGTAGCCTTGCCGTCCAGCAAGCTGATGCTTTTGTGTTACGGAGATGTGTTGCCTTGCCTTGAAATCAGGCCATTTCTAGATGTGGTAGTTTCACAGCAGACTTTTCTCACTGTTTACCATGAATTGTCCATAAAACAACGAGGTTGAGGTAAAATTTACTGTTTGAAATTTATTAACCTATTATTGCATATATTTCCGTAAGCTGAAATTTTGTCACATACCATGGACATTATGAAAATAATACATTTTTAGACCTACAGAAATTGTGATCTAAAGAGCCCAGAGTTTATAATTCAGAAGTTCTAATTTGGGTAAGTCAGTTGGGTTTGACTATGCCATATGTTTTTATAGTTCAGGAGAATTATTCTTACCTTTTCTGAGATTAAATGTCACTTTTATCAATAAAATCATAGAAATAAAGTCTTACCCCAATGAAACCCTAAAAAAAAAACAAAAAAAAGACTTCTTCAGTCCATTAAATAGGTTTGTAGTTTACAATAGCTTAAAAGTTAATATGAACTTACCCCAAGCTGGTTCAAAATAGAAGTGATTAACTGAAAGAAGAAAAGTCAATGATCAGTGCTAAGCTATCAGTTGGGTTTATTTTTAACTTGGTCCACATGTAAGCTAAAATATTTTCCATATGAAAAATCTTTGTTTTGTTGCAAAATTAATTCCATTTTTAGTGCTTTATTTATATGATGTAAGTTTTAAAATAAATATACAATATCTAGATTTAAATTTCCTTAATTCAAAAAACGATTTTCTTATAACTATATTCGCTGTATCTAAAAGATAGGATTGATGTGAATGGTTAAGAAACTTGCTGTGTGGGCGCCTGGTTGGCTCAGTTGGTTAAGTGTCTGCCTTCAGCTCAGGTCATGATCCTGGAGTCCCGGGATCGAGTCTCACATCAGGCTCCCTGCTTAGTGGGGAGTCTGCTTCTCCCGCTGACCTCTCTCCTCTCGTGCACTCTCTCTCTCTCTTGCTCTCACACACACACACTCTCTCTCAAATAAATCTTAAAAAAAAAAAACAAAACCTCGCTGTGTACACATTCAGGCAAGTGCTACTTTTCTTAAATTATGCAAGCTCCCTATGTGAATGATACTTGAACCAAAATTTTAGGACAACTATGAATACTTTGCTTTGAGGGTCTCCTTAGACAAGCAGTTTCACTGGAAAAGTACTGCTTTGTAGCTTCCACAGGTCCTTCTGTTTTAATAGACCGGCAGCTTGCTGAAGGAATTGACCACTGAAGAAGGCTAATCCCTCTATTTGCAGAGCTGTCCATCCCAGCACATATGCAAGAACATATAAGCTAAAAACGGTCCCAGTTTTCTCTTAAGCAAGAGTAATACCTGAGGTAGTGTTTGTTCTCTTAGGGGGCCTCTTCCTGCTTTCTGACTTAACTAGGATCACTGGGAGAAAAAAACTCTTATGGCTATGAAGATAAGGCAATTCTATAAGTTATTCTGTCAGAATTCTTCACAGGATGAGTAGTGGCCAACAGCACTTTTTTTTTTTTTTTAAGATTTAATTTTCACGTAGTCACTCAACATGGGATTCAAGCTCATGACCCTGAGATCAAGAATCACACATCCTACTGACTAAGCCAGCCAGATGCCCCAGCCCATAATACTTTCAAGAAGTTCAGTAACGGAAAGTATAAATAGGTACTAAGTGTTCAGATCCGGTCATCTGAATGAATCCTGTGTCTGAGGAGTCAATATTTTCACTGGGAGAAACTTTGGAGGTAAACTATATTAACCCATGGTCACACAGATCATTTAATTGCAAAGGTGGGCTTAGAAGCTTTCTAACCACAGTCCAGTGGTCTTTCAGCCATGTTTGATGTAGAGGTGAACTTGCTATTTTTGTAATCATCAGTAATTAATCATGGAAGATAGTTTCCTAAAACATTTTTAGTTAGAAATATGCAAGAATTTTTATTGTTTGCCATTTGGAAATGGACTATAATGTTGCTTAAACAGAGTAGATTGTGGGGAGAGCACTAGCACTTGAACTAAAGAGACTAAAGTTCTTATTGGTTAGACTCAGAAGCTGTTTGACCTCAAGTTTCTGGGACACTTACATATTCCTCAAGGTGGCTGGCTTTAAGTAGTCTCAACTTGGAAGATTTTTCTCTCAGGCACACAAATGATTTAGGCCCAAGTTCTGGCATTTTTACAAAACATGCATGTCCTTGATTCTAAGGTATCACCGATTGTACAACATACGTTTTAGGTAATGATGGCATTTTAAAGAAAAAGATCTTAGAATAAATGTATGTGTCTCTTGCAAGGTTTGTCTTGATTTCAGAAAATGGTTAAATATGAAAAGTATGTTTTTAGAGGAAATGGAAGTTTTTAGTGTTCTCTTTTATAAAATCCACTCAAGTATTTCTCCTGAGTTTTCATAAACTAAGATTCTGAATAACTTATTGTATCAATAAGAGGCCTCATTAAAAAGTTGAATTCATGCATTTCAGTTAAAAAATGTATTATCTCTTAGAATTTAGATTTCATAATTTTTAATGTATTATGTGTTTATGCTAATGCATTGTTAATGAAGAAATAAGTCTATTTAATTTCTCTAAAGCAATTTATCCTGTAGGTCTAAGTCTTTTGACTCTTCACTTTCACCCTCATCTGTGATCAAAGAGGTGGTTTTGTCAGTTTATAGTCTGGATGAATTGAAGAATGAATGAATGTAGAACTGTCCATATGCATTGAGATTGTTTTTTCGCTTTGAATTTAACAGCTGGGCTTTATTTTGTTCCCAAATGAGTCAGACTAATAAAGATGGTAATTTTCCTCTTATATAAGGAGTTGCATGTAGCTTTTTTTGAACTTTATACATTAATAGGGCAGATATATTTACCGTTATAAGATCATTAAGTGTCAGGACCTAGAATAAAGGGAACAATCAAATAATGAAGGAGTTGTAATCCAGCATTTTGTCTATCTTGTCTATGTTAATCATTTTATAGTAGATTGATTAATGAAAACATGCTTTTTAGAATTCTTACATTTCTAAAAATTATGTCATTAAGAATCATATTAATATTTTAAGTAACGCCCCCTACTCCCTCCCCCAAACCTACTGTCTCTGGAAGCATATAGTCCACATTTTCTTTTGTGGTCTCCAAACATAGCAAAGACTTCTTGAAAAAGTCATTAAACTTATGCTTATTGTTTGGGAAAAAGACTATATTTTAGGATCACTTTTTTATGAGAGAAAACCTTAATAATGTTATTTCCCATCATTGTAATAGGAGTATCATTAACAAATTCAGTTTTAATATGCTATAATTTAGATAACTTATTTTTTGGTTTGTGACTGAATCAGTCTCGTCATATGTAATTGTCCTCCCATCCAGCAAAATCCTGTCAAAAGTGAAATTTAAATAATCCTTTTATAACACGGCCATAATCTTAAATCCAGTTTAAAGGATTTCATTTCAAAAGAATGCATTTTCCTCTCATTAATGGTAGATATAAGTGTAAGATTTTAGAGGGGAAATGGGCTTTGTAAGTCATTCATTTTCATTATTTTATACTCTAGAAGAAAGTAAGACTCAAAGGAATTCAAGATCACTCCAAAGTATGAAATGACAGAGTTTGCATCCCTAGTTTATTTGACTTCAAATGCTTTTTCTACTAGTTTCCTAGGTTCCTTCCACAGGATCAAGGAAAGTTTCAGGTCTTAGGTAGTTCAGTCTGCAAGGGTATATGAGATTTGTATATAAAATGATCCAAACCTGATAAAATACCAATAACTGAAAGTCCAAAAGAGAATGATGACTATTAATCCTTGGTATCAGGTTTCTCTCCAATTAAATCTAACGAATTTTCAAGTTATTATTTTGTTTCATTTGTTTCATTCATTTAAATACTTTCTTAAAGAAAATTTTAAGTGTACTTACCTGATTTGGATCAAAAGGAAAAGGAAGAGGAAAAGGAAGAGGAATTGGAATCTACAAAAAAGGGGAAGAAAGTGAATTGTGAATAAAACAAAATTTTGTTTTAGCTTTTTTTTCTCATTAACTCATTTATCCATTCATCCGTCCGTCCATCCATCCATCCATCCATCCATCCATCCTCCATCCAGTACTTATTGAGCAATTATGCTCTCAAGGAGCCCACTTTCAACTTGGTGGAGCTTAGAGTCTAATGGATTTTAAATTATTTTTTTCTCTCAAGAGGTATGTGGGGTTTTTTTTTGTTTTTTTGTTTTTGCTTAGTTAAATCGAAAGCCAAGGAATCTGTCTTACACGTTTGGTAGTGCTTGCAAATTTACCAGTTTTTCTAGAGTAGTTTTTCCTTTGCTTTTTAATACCACTCTGCCATCTGGTGGAAGGAAGTTTCCATTTCAAATTCTAGTGATTTGTTGCCACACAGATTTCCATAAGATGTTAACAGAGATTCCTACATTCTGATTATAACCCAAAACTTCAGGATTTTACATAAATCTTATTGAATTTCAGCCAAAAAACGAAAAGGGAAATAATGCTCTAGCTTTGAACCAAAATTAGCAATTAATTAGCAACTAATGATAAATGCAAGTACTTAGAAATTTAGGGTATGTAAAAACATTAAAGGGAAAGACTGTTTCATTGAGGACTGTAACTTCAGTGACAGATTTCCAAAAGCCTACTTAAAGTTGCAAAATAAACAGTTTGAAATTAAATACAAGCAAAAGGAAGGTGTTTATTTCATTTAGATATAAAACCAAAATTATACAAAATCATGTTTGTTTTCAAAATAGGTGGTAGACAAGAAGTTCAGCAAGATGCTATTTTAAAATGTGTGTTAATTTTTCAAAAGCCTCATTGTACTGACCATTTGCCCAAATTGTCCTGTCGCTCTCAGGTCCGTCTGGCACACTTACTGTTCCCTCTTCCTGCAACATCCCATCCACTCTTCAGCCCTTGTGACCTGGCTCAGATCACGTCTCCTCTGTGAATCAAGTCTTTGATCCACAGCCCAAATCAACTCTGTATTTACATCTAGAAGCACTTATCAACATGCATTTTTACACTGATGCATCTCTCCCATCCTACTGTGAACTTATCTCATAGTTTTTGTATTTCCTGCCCTCTAGAGACCCTATCATGCAATAGACACGCAGTAAATATTAATCAAATGAACTTTACCTGTCTGTACCAGTGTAACTATTCCATAGAGAGTGAAGGAATTTCAAGTATTTATTTAGCACTCTCTGGCCTTTATTTAAAAATGTTACAAGAATCCAGATATTAGGAAAGACTGGAGAGGAAATAACAGGAAGAGCAAAATAATTATATTGTTTCACCTGTGGAGAGGAAGTTACAAAGAGCTCAAAAAAAAAAAAACCTCTTGAGAAAAAAAGCAAGTTGATTTAGAAAAAAATATTAAAAGAGGTATTTTCTTCATGAAGAGCAACTAGGCTCTCCACAGTCACAGGAATTCAGTATGAACACCTTTTTGATGGCAAGTGTAGAGAGAGAGAGCCCTTGGAAGAAGTCACTGAATATTCAGAGGGGGAAATCTGCTGGCTCCTGTCACATTCCGCCACAGGCTATGCTATGTGGGGGTGTAAAGAGCTGATGGTGCCTGGCAACCTGAAATTAAGCCTCATATTAGTGTATGAAAATTGGGGAAATTTAACAACCATCATCTAAGTAATAAATTTTTTTTGGAATTTGAGATTCTTCAAACTCATGTTTACCAAGGGCAGTTGTGGAGGTGGAGGTGGGGGAAACAGGATCTGAGGGAAAAATGGCGGTCCTGGCAATGGGTAAAAGCCAAATCTCTGTAAAAAGAAACATGATGTCAGTCATTTCAGACAACTGTCAACTTTAAAAATGATGAACACGGCATTTGAAAATATGAGAAGTTTACCTGTTCACTGGTACTTCCTCCAAATTGTTCAAGCTTATAAAACAACAACAACAACAAGGTGAAGCAACATGTGGTAATACAGTGTTCGTTATAAAGAGATTTTATGAGAGTCAGTAACAGGCCACTATTTGACAGTGTGCCCACCAGTGGCGCGCCTTCACTTCTGAAGTGAAAAGCAGTTACCTATCTAATGGGGAAAGGTCGGATTAATTTTGTCCAGTGTTTTAGAAGGTGTACTTTTTGCCTTTAAACTTACTTCTGAAGATTTTTAGTTACATTTCTTAGGAGTCATTACCTGTTGCATGTCTCTTTATCGTTGAATCAACAGTGCTCTCAATTTCCTTCTTAGCATTCAGAAGTTCAAAGCGAAGGGCGTATAGTGCTGTAAATTTAAATTTTGTATCCCCAAACAAATTTTGAATGCTCCCTCATTTTGAAAGCTCCTTGGTTAGAAAGAGTGCAAGAAAGAGGATTTCTTGTCTACTTAGTGTCCTACATGCTCAGACTACAGCTGACACTTGTAGAAATCATTTGTATAGATGGGGAAGGCATGGCTATAGTCAACATGAGATGGGTTGAGGTAGAGATATTGTAAATGAAACTCACTTCAAACTGCGTAATTAAGACTTAGGTCACTGTGAAATAGGAGTTCTATCTTGCTAAGTTTATTTGAGAGCTGCCTATTTTTCAGTCCTAACTGGATGAGCCAGAGGAAATCTGGCTTCATATGCATTTTTATTATCTTTGCACTACTCTGAGGTCGTTCTTATGACTCATTTTACAGACTGGGAAGCCATGGGTCGGCCCCTTGCTCAAGGTCAGATGGCAGATGGCACATGGGACTGAGATTTGTCCTGAGAAGACCATTGGGCTGAAGACGAGTGATAAATTCCCGACTCTACAGTTTTCCTGGACTCTACCTATCTCTTTCATGAAATGAAAAGATACAGGAAAGGCCCAGAAATACTAGCCAGAAATACTCTCTCTAGACTGGCAATGGAGTGGACAATGGAGGGGGTGTACTCACGGGGATGGGCAGAGCAGTGGCAGCGCTCAAAAGGCCAGCCAAGACAAGAAATTGCATTCTGAAGGAAGAGTCTGGAATTGAAGGGTTAGAAAATCATTTTAGTTTTTTTCTAAGTCCTATTCCTGAGGTAAATAGGCTGTTTAGTTAGAGGGGTTGAAACAGTGGTCAAGCTAAAGTCTGCCTCCAGATTCAGGTTTTGTCAAGCTTAGACTAATGCTTTAAAAACTTAGAGAAGACATGCATTCTCTGGCTGATAACATTGCATAAAATTCCTACTCTTCCCTATAATCTCACAGTTTAACCTATACCTGTTTGGTCCCTGAAGTTATTTGAATTTATAACGTCTACCCACCAATCTTTAAACACCAGCGTTTCATCATGCTTAGTATTGGGGACATATCACCACTGGCTGAAATGAGATTTTCTTCTTTTTTCTTTTTTTTTAGATTTTTAAAATTTATTTGAGAGAGAGAGAACAAGCAGTGAGGAGGGAGGAAAAATGGGAGGGAGAGAAGGAGAAGCAGATTCCCTGCTGAGCAGAAAGCCGGATGTGGGGTTCAACCCCAGGACCCTGGGATCGTGACCTGAGTTGAAGGCAGACACTTAAACCAAGTACTCCTCAAATGAGAGTTCTTATATAATATACAAATAAATCCACCTTGAGCTTCTACCCACATGAGACTTACTAGACCTTCACACAGGCTGGATGCTGCTACTGACCATTATAATTTCTCAAGAAGAAAACGATAGGGGAAAAATCTTATAAGGTATAGTGGGTTGATAGACAATAGTACAATATGAGTAAATATGAGTAATTCAAAAAAGCAAATCAGTGTGGTCTTTACTGGCCAGCAGATTCAGAAAGCAAGCATTTTTACTGTCTTAAATCACATTTAATTCAAATTGACTTACCATGTGAGTTTCAAACCAAAAACCACTGCTCTGGAATTGAATTTTGAAAGAAAAATCAAACTCATCACACTCTTATTAAGACTTCACCAGCGTCTGAAGCAAGGTATATCTCTTTATAAAAGTCACTCTTCAACTATTTTATATATATTTATTTTAAACTCAACTATGACTTATCTTCATGCTAATTTACTTTGCTAATTAGGCAACTTACTAACCTTTCTCTTCTTTTTCAGTTTTCTCCTTTGAATCTTTCTTCCTTCGGGATCTAAACCCTTGAATTTTCTTCTTCGATAAGTGAGCTTGTTAGAAATCATAAATTACCCGACACGAGAAAATTTTACCTTCTTTTACCTAGTGCAATAGCAACAGCCCAGAATATACCGTTTATCTTTTTAATTACCTTTGTTTCAAATGGCCCTCGGAGCAACAAAGTCAAGGAGCAGTGTGATCTTCTAGAATCTGTATCCCCATCTAGTATTTAAGTCATATTACTAATGCCCTTATGGTCATGGGTAATATGAGTCATAAGATTTAAAGCTAAACTGAATAACTGGTTTCAGACTAGAAATCCAACTTCTAAAATATCTCACACAGAGATAGGGCTTAAAGACTGATGACTGAGAAAATAATTTCATCTCCTTGGTTGGGATTAGAGCAATGTCTTTATTACAAACAAACCACAATTAAAAACTGTGACCACAATGGGGCACCTGCGTGGCTCAGTGGGTTGAGTCTCTGCCTTCAGCTCAGGTCATGGTCTTGGGGTCCTGGGATGGAGCCCCACATCGGGCTCTCTGCTCAGCAGGGAGTCTGCTTCCCCCTCTCTGCCTGCCTCTCTTCCTCTCTGCCAGGACCCTGGGACCATGACCTGAGCCCAAGAAGGCAGAGGCTTTAACCCACTGAGCCACCCAGGCGCCCCATGACACATTTTTGATTATTTAAAAAAAAAAAAGAAAAGACAATTGCATTGATATCTTTCATTTCAGATAGGAAAATATGTAACAAAAACCATTTTATTTTCTTTTAGATATTGTTAAGTAGAATATAGAAGGTGTCAGGTTCTTTTACTGCTTTGGTTCAGACCTTGGAAAAAGCCCTATCATGGTGTCTTATTATTTTTGCAATCTAGCCTTTACTGTATTAATAGTCATCAAAGAAGAAAGAGTTCAAATGAAAACACAAAATTTCTCTTACGACCGATTTCTTGCAATCAATTTACAGTAGTAATATTTATCTCTGACTACATTGGACATTAAGACACTTCAGAGCTTTTTTACTGCCTGCATCACCTTTACATTACTTTTATTTTGAGGACATGAATGTGCAGAAATTTTGTAGGGTCTCCCTTCCCCCTAACAGCTGCATGAAAGTTAGAATTAGTTGTATTGAGCAGTGCATAATCATCCATATTTTAAACTGAACTTAGTAGAAAGCACTTGAATTTATTTCTTTTCTGTTTAAATTTACAGTATGACAAAGGACATTAATAAACATCTACCATTTAGCAATTAAGTATTTGTTTCCCATAGGAAACATCTCCCCCAACTACACTCACTTCTTTAAAGTAGTAGGATCTAGGAAGCACAATTATAATTTGATTTGAAGTGTGAGTTCTGAGTTGGTCTTTCACATATAGTTGTTTAAATAAATGACTGGAAATAAACTTGAGTAAGCATTTAGATTTTTATTAGGACATTAAGATGCTGAGAATAATACACATTAACAACAAAAGAACATTATATCATTTTCTTGAAGTACACATGACATTATGAACAAAATGAATGTAGTATTTTCTTCAAGTTTTATAATTAGTAAGTATCTCATAAATGGATGCAGAGAGTGATGACTTAAACACCTGTTCACAAACAGTACACAGTATTTTGCATACGTTGACTTTATTTAAAGTTTTAGTTCCACAGCTAATGTTAAATGCTCTGTTAGCAAGCAATTACTCTCATTGTCTTCTCATATATTTTGCTAAATATAAATCTACAAGTATTGGGCTGCATATATTTTCAGGAGTGGTCAGGGACACGGGAGGATGCTGGAATGTTTGAATTCTCTCAAATCTTTATTCAAAATAGGAGGTTTTCATCTATGTCTTCTGTAAAAAAACAAAACAAAACACACTTTCAGAAAATAGCCAGAGTAGTAATATAAACAAATAATGTCAGAGCTAGGGGATTAGAGAAACAATCTAATAAGACTGTAGGATGGTTCTTGACCCTGGTAGGGCATCAGCATCACCTGTGAAGCTTTTAAATAAAAAGATACCATATGCTTTCAGTTATATGTGGAATCTAAAAAACAAAACAAATGAACAAACAAAAGGCAGAAATAGAGAACAAACTGATGGCTGCCAGAGGGGAGGGGTAGGGAGATGGGCAAAATGGGTGAAGGGGAGTGGGAGGTACAGGCCTCCAGTTACAGAAGTCACAGGGATAAAATGAAGTAAGTCACAGGGATAAAAGGTACAGTGTAAGGAATACAGTCAATGGTACTATAATAGCTTTGTATGGGGACAGAGGGTAGCTGTACTTGCCATGAGCATAATGGTAACATATAGACTTGTTCAATCCCTATACTGCACGCCTGAAACTAATGTAACATGATGTGTCAACTGTACCTCAATTAAAAAAAAAAAAAGATACACCCTCAAGCCTTATCCTTGGCCTCCTGAATCAGAACTTCCAGGGATGGACCAATGGCATGTATACATTTAAAAAGCTCCATTGGGGGCGCCTGGGTGGCTCAGTGGGTTAAGCCTCTGCCTTCGGCTCCAGTCATGATCCCAGGGTCTGGGGATGGAGCCCCGCATTGGGGTCTCTGCTCGGCGGGGAGCCTGCTTCCTCCTCTCTCTGCCTGCCTCTCTGCCTGGTTGTGATCTCTGTCAAGTGAATAAATAAAATCTTAAAAAAAAAAAAAAAAAGCTCCATTGTAGTTCTAATGTAGGGTTGAGAAGCACTGATAGAGGCCCAGCCAAGAAAGTGCTGCGTATACCAACCTCTAAGGATTGTTAAAATATAATAGAAATAAGTAGAAGTATAGTGCCAATTAAATCCAATTTCCAACCAAGTAATTATTATTTTTTGTGCACGCACAAGAGAGAGTTAGAGAGAGAGAATGCACGCATCAGAGTTGGGCGGGGGGTTGGGGCAGAGGGAGAGGAAGAGAGAATCTTAAGCAGCCTTCATGGCCAGTGTAGAGCCCAACACAGGGCTCGATCTCACAACCCTGAGGTCATGAACTGAGCTGAAATTGAGAGTCAAATGCTTAATGGACTGAGCCACCCGGGTGCCCCTCCAACCAGGTAATTATAAAAGAACTTATTGCCTCACCTGTGGAAGAAGACAGCATCCCTTAGGGGGTTATGAGACCACTGCTAGCTATGTGGCCCACCCTCACTCAATAATTGTTGAACAAATACTTAAGCAGATGAACTTGGAATATATTAAACTAATACCCTGTCTGGAACACCAGGTAATTTTCCTGCCCAATATAAATCTCTGCCTAAGAATAGGAAAGATTACAAACTTTGGCATATTTCTTTTGAACAATGGCTTTATTTGTAAAATGGACATTTTAGGCTCATTACTTGTAAATTTACTTACTGTTGTGCTCATACTTTTTGTCTTCTTTCCGTTGTTTGGATGAAAGATGTCCCTCCTGCTGACTTTAGGCTAATTCTCTGCCTGTGCCCAGGATCTCTTCTGACCTCCGAAATTCTCCCCTAATTTTCCTCTTTTGCTTCTATTTCTTATATCCTCTACCTTTCCTTCCTCCCTGGGCCCTTCCTATGAGCATTTAAATATGGGGCAGATCCAGCCTTGAGAACAGCACCTGGCTCTATGTGGACCATCTGTAAACATCTATTGAATGAATGAATGGGCCAGTGCTCAACCTTATTTTATTCCCTGAAGTGCTTCTCCCAACTATATATCCCTCTTTAGCTCTTTCCTGCCTTCAAACAGCCACTCTTTACCATTTCTCATCTATTCTTTCTCAGTCTATAGAACCTGGCTTCCATTTTTACCATTCCTCCAAAATCGCTCTTACTAGGGCCACCCAGGATATCTTTAGATCTATGTAAAAGGAACATTCTTGTTAGACTTCTATCTTGACATCTCAGCAGCATCTGGCACTGTGATCTCTTCCTCCTCTTCAAAAACCTCCTTTGACAAGGCACTATCCTGTTTTCTTCCTTCCTTTCAGGAAAGTTTTCATTCTTTTTCGTGAACTCCTTCTTCCTCCTCTATTTATCATCCAGATGTTGCTGTTCCTTGGTGTTCAACCCTAGAGATTTCTCCTTGTAACTCAACACATTTTTCTTGGGAAAGCAATTCCCTTCTATGGTGTTAATTATTTTCTGTATGCTCATAATCCTCAAATATGTACTTAAGTTCCAAATTCCCATCTTGAAAAGCTGACCCATGTATTTATCTATCAACTGCACATTGTCTCCCATGTGCTTAAAAGTTCAACATGTCAGAAACGGAAGTTATCATCTTCCCCAAATCTGCTTCTGTTCTTGTGTTTTCTATCTCCGTGTTTCTGTTTACCTGTCTGGCCTGAGCAGGGAACCTGAGTGTCATACTTCTCTTTCTCTCAATATCTCTACTGTCTGCTCCCTGCCCCCACATATTTCCTAGCAAACATTGTCTTAGATATAGATATAGATATAAAAATATCTATAGATATAGATACAGAAATATCTATATACCTTAAATATGTTCATATTCTTGAATATACCTGGAATATGTTTATATTTTTAAATACATCTTGAATAGGTTTCCTTCTTTTCCCCCTGTAACTTTTTACAGTTACAGGGGGAAACTTCTTTTCCCCCTGTAACTGCCCTAGTTCAAGTTCTCATCAACTATGCCTGAACTTAACCACAAGCCCTCTCAACTCTTCTTGGGCTTCTTCACAATGTAACCAAAAGAATCTTTCTTAAATACAGATCTAGTGAAATCACTCCCTTGTTTAAAACACTCTCATGATCCTCCAGTACTCTTAGGATAATGTCTTTAACTGGTTTAGTTGGACCTGCATGATCTGACTCGTTTGCTCTGTTGTCTCACTTGGAAGGTTCTTCTGAAGATTAAAGTGGATACCCGGTATGTCATGGGCACTAAATAAGTAAGACTCCTTCACCTTTTAATTAAACCTCATTTTTACACATAAGGAAAATGAGACTTGCTGAGGTTAAGTGGTATGCCTTAATTCACATAGCTAGTGAATGACAGAGCTGGAATATTTGAGCACATCTAGCTCAGATAAAAGTCAGTTAAAATTCAGGAAAACACTGGCTAAAATTTATCTCATCTTTCTGTGGATTTCTCAGCCATGAGGGAAGGAAGGAAGGACGTGCTTAGAAATATTTTGCATTGTTTTGTTTTCCCTAGCTACATCCCAAACCAGTAACTTGTTTACTTATTCTGAGTGAATATTAAATATCTGCTTTATTGGTTTACTATGTGATAATTCTTTCCCTTCTTCAAAATAATGTAATCATGGTCAAACCACAGTGAATAAACAAGATCATTAGGAGCTTTTCGAGTCACTGAACTCTAAGCCCTTCCGGCTCCTCCCAGACAACCACCCTGCACCGAGCTTGAGTGAGACTACATGCCGAAGAGCTGCCAGAAGTTTCAGAACAGTGAAGCGCAACTGGTTTCCTTAAATAAATGGCCTCTGTTCCAGTTCGATCACTCCGTTAAAATCAAGTGCAATATAAAAGGGCATACACAAATATGGCCTGTCCCCAGATTTGGGGAAGATGATAAACTGAATGGGAAAACTTAGTTTTCCCCCTCTTGATAATGGTGGAGTAGAGGGAGTAGGGTGGGGTGGCTCTACTTGGGTATATTTTGTCCTTTTTTAAAAATTTGAACTCAATCAGCCAACATATAGTACCTCATTAGTTTCAGATGTAATGTTCAATAATTCATCAGTTGTGTATAACACCCAGTTCATTACTTCATGTGCCCCCCTGAATGCCCATCACCCAGTTACTCCATCCCCTACCTACCTCCCCTCCAGCAGTCCTCAGTGTGTTTCCTAGAGTTAAGAGGCTCTCATGGTTCCTCTCCCTCTGATTTCTTCCCATTCAGTTTTCCCTCCCTTCTCCTATGATCCTCTGGACTATTTCTTATACCCCACATATGAGTGAAACCATATGATAATTGTCTTTCTCTGATTGATTTATTCCTCTCAGCATAATATCCTCCAGTTCTATCCACGTTGATGTAAATGGTAAGTTTTCATCCTTTCGGACTGGTGAGTAATATTCTATGTATATATCTACCGCATCTTCTTTATCCACCCATTTGTCAATGGACATATGGGCTCTTTCCACAGCTTGGCTATTATGAACATTGCTGCTATACACATTCAGGTGCAGGTGTCCCTTTGGATCACTACATTTGTGTCTTTGGAGTAAATACCCAGTAGTGCAAATGTTGGGTCATAGGGTACCTCGATTTTTAACTTCTTGAGGAACTACCATACTGTTTTCCAGAGTGGCTGTATGAAAAGCCCACAGTGAATATCATTCTCAATGGGAAAAAACTGAGAGATTTTCCCTAAGGTCAGGAACACACCAGGGATGCCCACTCTCACTAGCTGTTCAGCATAGTACTAGAATTCCTAGCCTCAGCAATCAGATAACAAAAAGAAATAAAAGTGCTTGGGATGTCATATCCATATTGGTGAAGTAGAAGTCAAACTCTGGCTCTTCGCAGAAGACATGATACTTTTATGTGGAAAACCCAAAGACTCCACCCCAAAACTGCTAGATTTCAAATTCTGTCCTTTTTAACATAGCAATTAGAAAAGGCAGTTTCAGCCATTTTTAGGAATATATTTGAATTTATAAGTACTGTGCTTATAGAATAGATGTTAGAAAGGAAATTGGTATTATTTATGCAGGTCTCAGTCTTACTAGCTTGTTAATTTCCTATCAGTGTTAACAGGATATAAACAGTATGTCATGGCCCACTTCCAAGAGCTCCTCCCATAATATAACAGGGTTGTCTGTCTGACCAACAGAATATAGAAGGAGTAATGTATGTTACTCATGCAATTAGGTTATAAAAGACATTATAGCTTCAGTCTTGGATTCTCTCACTCTGTTTTCTCTCTGATCACCCACTCCGGAGGAAACCAGATGTGGTGCTGTTAGCAATACCAGGAAGAAGACCACATGGTGAGGAAATGAAGCCTCCCAACATAGTGGCCATGTGGGTGAGCTTAGAGCAGATCCCAAGCCAGAACCATTCGGGTAAACTAATCTTAGATTCCCGATCTTGGAAACTGTGAGATTTTAAGCTTCTAAGCTTTAGAGTAATTGGTTTTGCAGCAATAGGCAACCAATACACAACAGTTGGTGCTCATAGAAATACACATTCTTTGCTCATTACAATTGTGTTTATTTCACAGAACAAAATTGCAGAGGAAAAGAGCGAAGCTTCTTTTCTTACCTATTTATCAATAAGTAAATTCTCCTACTCAGCTCTTTTCTTTAAGATCAAGGCATTCTACATATCATGAAGAATATTTTTAAAGTGAAGGTCACACAAGTTACCTCTTTTTGGGAAATTCTGACCTTTGATGAACTTACTTTTCTTTATTGATTGGCTGGACATTTGTCCTACTTGTATGTTGTGAACATATGTATAAAAACCTTGCTTTAGAGATTTGGTGTTTACTGTTGATTTACATTGTGCAAGCGGTTCTGATTTTTCATTTTTTGAACATCTTTCAAATCTTGGTCATTAAAAACATGCTTGCTCATAAAAATCAGCTTTAACTTAGGAAAATAAAAGGAAATACATTAAGACATAACCTAGCAAAACAAATAAGTTTCTGCATTACAGGAGTAAAAAAAAGAACCCTCTGATTATTATTATTATTATTATCATCATCATCACTTATATTATTATTATTACAACTACTATTATTTTTGTTATTGAAGATGCAGTCATGGATTAAAGGCATCATATCTGGACATACCCTATTGTGATAGGAGGCCCAATCTTTACTGTATCCATAATGAATTCTAAGATTTTTCTGACATCTCCGACTGGCAGAATCAGACTTGTTCTTTTACTCTTTACCTATGATTTTTAGAAGTTTGGACCAATACTCTGGCTAAGAAAGGATATAAAATCCCTCCTTTCTCAGATGGGTAGCCTTCTGATATTTGGCACAGCTCTCGGAATTGACGTCATTTTCTTTGGTTTAGCCAACTGCTGAGACCTCGATGTATCCTAAAAAGAGTATCATAATGGAAGTAGGCAGGAACCTTGCCATGACAGTGCGTGCACCAAAGGAGTCCTACCTGTGGTGCTGCCACCTTCCTGTCTGGAGGTTTGCATCTGAGGATGCCACAGGACCTCTCTAGGAGGGCTGCAGGGCTTAGGGCTTTGCTGGAGAAAAGGACACCCCTTTCCCCGGGCTGATGATGAATTTACCTTCTTTAATTCCAAAGCAGTGGCCCCACTCCATCAGGGTGATGTGCTTATCCTTGTTGGGGTCACACTCCTCAAAGAAGCGAGTTATGCAGTGTTCCATGGGCACCAGAGATGCTCGCAAAGGAGCAAGCTCAGAATGAGTCAAGACTCTGCAATAAAGTGAATGACACTATGTTAAAGAGTAGCTTATATATTAAAGTTAATTTTTAGGATAACCAAGGCGTTTTTCTTCCACAAGGTTGATAAGTATGCCAATAAATAGTACACTCATGAAAAACTGCAAATGAAATAAACTATTTAGGGGTAAGATAGACAGTGCTTGGGATGTCACAAGGTTTCCTTCCTCACTGGGAAGCATCCTCCCGCCATCTTAAATTTATAGGGATGCCCCCACCAGCCATCATGTTTGTACAACCTGGCTCTTACCCACTGACCACAACTGATTGTTCTAGGTGTAGGCATTTGACCCAAGTTGGGCCAATCAGATTATCTTGGGAATTTAGGATCAAGAATGAGAAAGAATTGAAGGAGTCTCTGTTGCAGGCTACGTCTTAACACCTAAATTTGGGAACCGTGGTGTGGCCATATTCTGTTCTTTTCAAAACAGTTTTGTGTTTAGACACCTAACCACATATTTTTGGGATTGCAGTGTTCTAAATCAGAGCTGGGAAACTTCTAAATTTGTTTAGAATGATCTTTGTACAGATAACTAAGACATTATGTCAAGGCAATGACCTAGTAATGGAAAGGTAAAGAGTTTTTACCTGTCCATAGGATGTTGGTCGAGTTCACCAAACTGCCAGTGCACAGGATATACATACATGTGGTAGTTTTTCTTAAAGTCCCTTAAGAGAAGGTCAATGGAATGGTCTCCAGCCAAGAGCCTCTTTTCATCCAGGTAAATTTTCTTGACCTGGGATTAGGAAGGGAGAAAATCATCAGGGAATCAGACAAATGTAATGGAATTATCATTTGCTAAACTTTACTTAAAGAGTAATGGTGACATGACAGAGGAAAATAAGCCCAGACCATCATATGAGACCAAATAAAATACTTTCTAATCAACACTATAGATTTTCTTAGTTCTACAGAGAGTAACAGCTAACATTAAAACAAAACAAAACAAAACAAAAACAATCTGTGGTTTTCAGAAGAGATTTAAGTATTTTTTGATTTTTTCTTTTAACCAGGTACTATTCGTCACAGTAGGAAAAGGTTTTAATGAAAAGGGCTGAACTGACTCAAGCAAAATTATTGGTTAGTAAAAAGTCTTGTTTTTCCCCTGGTGGCATACTCCATTCTTAGTTCTCTGTGTATTTTTGTCCAGTGGGTACTTACAATCAGTCTAGCTCTTGTGTGACACCACTTGGCCATTCTCATTAGAATTTCTCTGTTTTGTATCTAATGCTCTCAAGGTTTTCATGATGATGTATTAAAGAGAGAGGACAGACATTATTTCCAGGCAATTCATGTAAAACTCTCAACTTGTGATGTTACTCATGAACTAATTGGAAGCAATTCAAACAGAACTTCTACTTATTCCCATGGCCTTCTCCACCAACCTCCCTCCTTGTTATCATGGATGAATTTCCTGTGCTCTGAATATAAGCCTGACCTTTCACAGGTGCTCAGGAGCTTACCCCTTTTCACCTCTCCAAGAACACTCAATGGCAGCTGGGCACCTTTTCTACCCCTCATTAGTTTTTCCTTCTTTACTGGATTACTAGAGAGGCATACAAATGTCCTCTACCATCTCCCACTGGTAGATGGGACTCATATTCCTTTCCATCTGCCCCCCATTTCATTTTTCACCTTTATAGCAAATGCTGTGAAAATATTGTCTGTATTTGCTGCTTCCACATCTTTTCTCCTATTCTCTTTTGAACCCTGCCCACTCAGGCTTTTCTCCTCTCCATTCTGCAAAAACAGCTTCTGTCAAGGTCAACTCTGGGACCACCACATGCCAAATCAGTGGCCCACTCAGTCCTCATCTTAGAGCCTGTAAACAGCATTTGACATAGTTAATTCACAGCTTCCTTTTGGCTTAATTTTTTCTTCAGAGCATGTTTTAGCCCATCTGACTTTTCTTACACATATGTTTGCATATTTATTTACATGTTTATATATGTGCATGTATGTTCATATTTGCAATATGTATATACATAGATACATCTACACACATACACACACTTATTTGTTCAGAGTCTCTTTGTCTAGAATGTAAGGTCATGAAGGCAGAGATTTTGTTTGGTTTATTGCTGTATCTCCAGTACATAAATCAATTCCAGATACCCAAGATGCACTCAATAGCTATTTGATGAAAGAATTTTCTCTGAGGACTTCTAGAATAAATATTCTAAACTTTAAAACCTTGATATATTACTGACTTTGCAAGTAAGGAATTTCTCTTATACCATAAATCTGTATGGCCGAGGAAGGCAGAAAATATGTTTAAATTTAAATACTATGCCTGGCCCTGAACATAGAAATGCTGAATTGAGGTTTACTTTGCTCAACCAGGGCTTGCTCTGGGCATGAGTTAAAGAGTCCTTGCTTGGGCCACCGCCCTTTGAGTAGGAATGGGATGGTTTGGCCACGTCTCAAGCCTTGTGGAATGAATGGTGACCCCTACTATTCTGTTAGTACGTATGAACTTACCATGTACAGGGGGAGACAAAGTGGGCTCTTGCTGATATGCAGAGGGAGGTAGGTCCCTCTTTCCCCCACCCACACATCTTTTTCCCTCAGGCCCTGTAGGTAGACACTTAGGGATCTGACCTCTGGATGACTTTGAATAACTTACTTTATTTCTCTGCTTCTCGTTTAAATATCCAGCATGTTCAGGGTTTGCCTCATAGAGCTGCACGAGGATATTCTTGAGCCAGTCTCTCATCCTTAGGGGAAACTGAGTCACTTCAAAGTCTGTACAAATAGGAATGGCTGTTCCAAGAGGAAAGAAAAGGGATTTTTTTAAAAAGATTATTTATTTATTTGACAGAGAGAGACAGCGAGAGAGGGAACACAAGTAGGGGGAGTCAGAGAGGGGGAAGCAGGCTTCCTGCCAAGCAAGGATCCCGATATGGGGCTTGATCCCAGGACCCTGGGACCATGACCTGAGCCGAAGGCAGATGCTTAACGACTGAGCCACCCAGGCGCCCCAAGAAAAGAGATTTTAACCTTTAGGTCCTACTCCTATCTTAAGGCAAGTCGTCACAACAGGAAGCCTAACAACATCCGGTGGCCGAGCGCTCCCTCACTGTCTTACCATCACAACAGTGTCCTTAACCATGGCGGCCCAGCAGGAATGCCTAGCATGCTTTATAAACACCCCAGACACGGCTTCCATTCAAGGAAATTCTGATGTGATTGCTTCAGAGTGGAGCTTGGGCATCAGGATGTTTTAAAAGATCCAAAGAAATTTTTGATATACAGGCAAGGCTGGGAACCACTGTTCTAGAGTCAGAAAGTGGGCATGTAGAGGTAGAGGACACAAGAACTCTTCATTAGGAGAAAAAAGACAAAAGTGGAAGTTAGATTTATGCTGTGGTAACAAATAATGTTCAGTCTCAGCAGCTTAAAAGAACAAAGGGTTAGGGTTAGGAATATTGAAAAAGAAAGCCAAAGTTGGTGGCATCATGATTCCGGACTTCAAGCTCTATTACAAAGCTGTCATCATCAAGACAGTATGCTGGCACAAAAACAGACACATAGATCAATGGAACAGACTAGAGAGCCCAGAAATAGACCCTCAACTCTATGGTCAACTAATCTTCGATAAAGCAGGAAAGAATGTCCAATGGAAAAAAGACAGCCTCTTCAATAAATGGTGTTGGGAAAATTGGACAGCCACATGCAGAAAAATGAAATTGGACCATTTCCTTACACCACACACGAAAATAGACTCAAAATGGATGAAGGACCTCAATGTGAGAAAGGAATCCATCAAAATCCTTGAGGAGAATGCAGGCAGCAACCTCTTCGACCTCAGCCGCAGCAACATCTTCCTAGGAACATCGCCAAAGGCAAGGGAAGCAAGGGCAAAAATGAACTATTGGGATTTCATCAAGATCAAAAGGTTTTGCATAGCAAAGGAAACAGTTAACAAAACCAAAAGACAACTGACAGAATGGGAGAAGATATTTGCAAAAGACATATCAGATGAAGGGCTAGTGTCCAAAATCTATAAAGAACTTATCAAACTCAACACCCAAAGAACAAATAATCTAATCAAGAAATGGGAAGAAGACATGAACAGACATTTTTGCAAAGAAGACATTCAGATGGCCAACAGACACATGAAAAAGTGCTCCACATCACTCGGCATTAGGGAAATACAAATTAAAACCACAATGAGATATCACCTCACACCAGTCAGAATGGCTAAAATGAACAAGTCAGGAAATGACAGATGCTGGCGAGGATGCGGAGAAAGGGGAACCCTCCTACACTGTTGGTGGGAATGCAAGCTGGTGCAACCGCTGTGGAAAACAGCGTGGAGGTTCCTCAAAAAGTTGAAAATAGAACTACCCTATGACCCAGCAATTGCACTACTGGGTATTTACCCTAAAGATACAAACGTAGTGATCCGAAGGAGCATGTGCACCCGAATGTTTATATCAGCAATGTCTACAATAGCCAAACTATGGAAAGAGCCTAGATGTCCATCAACAGATGAATGGATAAAGAAGATGTGGTATATATACACGATGGAATACTATGCAGCCATCAAAAGAAATGAAATCTATACTATGCAGCCATCAAAAGAAATGAAATCTTGTCATTTGCAACAATGTGGATGGAACTAGAGGGTATCATGCTTAGTGAAATAAGTCAATCAGAGAAAGACAACTATCATATGATATCCCTGATATGAGGAAGTGGAGATGCAACATGAGGGGTTAGGGGGGTAGGAAAAGAAGAAAAGAAACAAGATGGGATTGGGAGGGAGACAAACCATAGGTGACTCTTAACCTCACAAAACAAACTGAGGGTTGCTGGGGGTCGGGGGTCGGGAAAGGGGGGTGGGGTAATGGACATTGGGGAGGGTATGTGCTATGGTTAGTGCTGTGAAGTGTGTAAACCTGGCGATTCACAGACATGTACCCCTGGGGATAAAAATACTTTATATGTTTATAAAAAAATAAAAAATTTATTAAAAATAAATAAATAAATAAATACTTGCTGAATAAAGAAATAAAAAAAAAAGAACAAAGGGTTTGGTTCTTTTTCTTAGTTTTATTGAGATGTAAGTGAGTAAGTTCAAGCTTACTGTGTAAGTTCAAGGTGTACAGCCTAATGCCTGACATCTGTATTTTGTGCTAGGGTTACTACAGTAAGTTTAGTTAACTGTTACCATCTCATCCAGTCACAAAAATTTTTACTTTTCCTTGCATGAGAACTTTCAGGATCTACTCTCTGAGCAATTTTCAGATGTACTATTTAGCAGTGTTAACTACCATCACTGTTTTGGACATTCGAGTCCAATACAAGTTGGCAAGAGGGCTCTGCTCATGGCAGTCTCTCTGGGGCTCAGGATCATGAGGACACCACCATCTCCAGACAAGGTTGGGGGAGCATAGACAACCACATACCAGCTCTTAAATACATCTGCCCAGAACTCACATGGAGGCTTTTGACTGAAATTTCATTGAGCAGCTCATATGGCCACATTTAATATCCAGAGGGCTGAGAAGTTTAATACTCTTGTGCTTTAATACTCAGGAAGGAGAAGAGAACTGGAAATATTAGTGAGCATGGTTAATGTGGAGAATTACTTAGTGATAAGGAGATCCAAACACACTTGAGAGTATCTTGGGAGAAGGAAGACAATTAAGAAAACTTCTGGAAGGATATATTGTTATAAAACTTCTTGGCGGAGACTTAACATACATTGGAAAGAGGACAAGTAATTTAGCAAAATTCCAATGACTTGTCTCAGTTATTAAGTGGAACATTATCATAGTGGTTCTGAACCCTGGCTGCACATTAGAATTGTCTAGGTTACTTTAAAAACAAATGAAAAAGACAATGCCAAAGCCCCAACCCTGTCCAACTCTATCAGTCTCTTATAATTAAAGCCTGGGCATTTTTCTTTTTCTTTTTTTTTAGACTTTTTTTTTTTTTTAATTTGACAGACAGAGATCACCAGTAGGCAGAGAGGCAGGCAGAGAGAGAGGAGGAAGCAGGCTCCCCGCTGATCAGAGAGCCCGATTCGGGGCTCGATCCCAGGACCCTGGGATCATGACCCGAGCTGAAGACAGAGGCTTTAACCCACTAAGCAACCCAGGTGCCCCTGAGCATTTTTCGTTTTCTTTTCTTTTTTTTTTTTTTTTAAAGTCTCTCTAGTAGATTTTAGTGAGCATCCTAGGTTTAGAACTACATTAGCCTTTTTCCGTTTGCATATATGAGTATGTATATATATTATTCAGATATGCAGAGATTCACCCCAATCCTCTCAGCAATGGTGGTTGGCAGAATAGTGATGGAATCTTACATTTGCAGGCTCCAAAATAATCCAGCTGTAGTTGGTGCCCTTTTTTGGTCCCTTCCAGTTTACATTTAGAAGCAAACAGATGACAGGAGCTAGCATAGGTCTCGTTGTCAGTGCCACAAACCTAGGACAGACAAGCATGAGAAAAAGCTCATGTTTCTGTACACACACTGGGGAAAGACCCTGCTCCTTAAAGCTTATAGACTGACTAATTAACTGTGCCAACAATGTGGTCAGGTAAGTGAAGTTATTAAAATGAGAACTGTCCTATTTGGTTAAAAAAAAAAAAGAAAGAAAGAAAAATCAACTAAATTATACCAGTGGTGGTGAATTTAGCTCTAGATAAGCTCACTAGAATGCAAACTGCAGATGTTCCGAGGATATAGTGAATTTTAAAATGAGTTCTAAAGATCAATGCCATTATTACCTTTTTAGGGCACCGTAGAAACTCCTTGTTTTTACTGGTATTTGTTCCTGTTCAACATTATTTCAAGTATTAGATGATAACCAGGACATCTGCCTTTTTTTTTGGCCAAATATTTCAATTGCAAACCACTTTCATTCAAATCGCTATTTGGGACCCTTTAGAGACCCTTTTGTAGAATACTTACCTGGTCAAGGAGTTTTGTAGGAGGACAAGTCACTGAATCTTGGCAAACACAGTGGGGTTTTCCCTGTTGGTCAGCCTTACAGATGTGTCCTCTTTTACACTGGAAGTTCATGCAAGAATCTAACAGAAAATTTTGGACAAGAAGCATGAGCAAAGCTGAACTGAGCATGCAATCTCAAATTCATCCAGATGATTAGCTCTGTTTGCATTAAGGAGAAAAAATTTGGGAAAATATTAGAAACCATTTTAATGGACATGTTAATGTCAAGATAGGGCCCTCTGGTATTAGACTGTTTTACACAATAGTTAAGATTTTCTGTGCAGTTTGAATTGGGAGTTTATTTTTTTTTAAAGATTTTATTTATTTATTTACAGACAGAGATCACAAGTAGGCAGAGAGGTAGGCAGAGAGAAAGGAGGAAGCAGCCTCCCTGCTGAGCAGAGAGCCCAATGTGGGGCTTGATCCCAGGACTCTGAGATCATGACCTGAGCCGAAGGCAGAGGCTTAACCCACTGAGCCACCCAGGCGCCCCTGAATTGGGAATTTAAAAAGAACAACAACAACAACAACAACAACAACAACAAAACCAACCAAACAAAAATTAAAAAGAACAAATAGCTCTTCTTGGTCTGCCTACAATGGCCATAGTCTGGAGTCTATAATTCAAGGCTGTCCAAGTTGGTCAGGAGTTAAATAAGTCAGGAAATTTTTATCATGTTGAAATTAAAAATGTTTGTGATTGGGGTATGCAATTGGGAATTAGGTCTGAATTAAATAAGGTGTCTAAATTCACTAATAAGTTATGGATTTGAGATCAAATAAGGATTTTGGAATGCAAAAGGATTTTGGATTCCAGAAGCAAAAGGATTTTGGAAAAAAGAAGAATCTAGCTTTCATACTAGTATTACAATAAGACTTCCAGTTTGTAAACACACTTGCCCATAGTTGTATATCAGATGTGTGCAAGCGAATGTCAACAACTTGTGAGAACATTTCCTTGGGGAGGATTTGGGAGAGGAAATTTCTGTGAAGCAGTGACAAATGATGGAATGGGGACAACCTAAGTAACCATTCCATTTCTTCCTTGATACTGTCTCAAGCCACCTGCTTAGCCCGTACTCACCGATACCATGCACCATTCTGTTGTCTTCATATGAACTTTCATCTTCTTTCGGTGAGCTCTCTGCTTTCTTGGCCTTTATAATAACAAGCGCAGAAGCTGAAGTCTATTTAGGGGAAAGCCATTATAATTTGTATTCCCACTGCATACCTTCACAAAGCTTTTCATACCCAAATCATTTCAGATCTCAAAAAGGTACCAGCTGTAATTGTGAAAATAGCAACACTTTGAGAACAGGAGCCATTTGTGTCTTCAACTAGATTCAGTGCTATATCTCTGGGGATTACTCAATCAAAGTTGGAACTTACATCTGGAGCAAAGTTGGAACCTTCCTTTTGGATTTTGGAAAACAGTAGAAATGTAGTATTATCATGTGATTCCAGAGTTAAGACACATTTACATCAGTAATCCCTATGAAGCTTTTCTGATAAGTTTTCTTATCAAATTTTCTTTTTTTATTTTTTCAAGATTTACTTTTTTATTTTAAAGAGAGAGGGAATAAGTGTAGGGAGGAGGAGCAGAGGGCGAGGGAGAGAGAAACTCAAGCATGTTCCATGCTTAGCGTGGAGTCTTACATGGGGCTCAATCTCACGATCTTGAGATCAGGACCTGAATTGAAACCAAGAGTCAGATGCTTAACCAACGGAGCCACCCAGGAGCCCCAGGTTTCTGAGGGGTAATAAAATTCTTACCGTAAAATGGCAGCAGAGGTCTCAGAAAGCAAGGTTACTGTTGAGTTTGGCCACCAAAAGCTATGTCAAGTCCTACTGGGTGGCTGCTAGGCTTTTGCATGAAAGCTCCGAATGATTAAAACCCAATAACAATATGCTTCTCCCCCACTCCCACTCTGCTGCGGTTTCCTGATGATCATTTTGGTGTGTGTTTGCTTAATAAAGTTATAGCTGAAGTCTTTATTCTTAATCCTTGTAGTCAAGTCAACAGACATTCCTGGATCTCTTACTATGTTAGAGGCATTTTGCTAGACATTGGTGATTCAACTTGAATATTACATTGCATCTACTCTCAAGACATTGGAGCAATAGTTGTCAGCGTCTCCCAACCCTCAAATCTGTCAGAGTTTATCATTCTAGTTCATTCCAGCCACTTTCAGTTGCCTGTATCTGCGCCTCTGTGCCCAAAATATCATGGCAATCTATCTGGCCTTCTCAAAGGAGAGACCAAAAGTGCTGGGGAATTAGTACCTCTCCTAGCAATTCTCAGTCTGTATAAAGCCCTAGCTCCCTCGCTCTCCAGATGGGATAATTCAGAGGAATGTGCTTTACATGGCTTTAATTATGTACCTTTGATTAGCTTCCTTTCCTTCCCTGTATCATGTTCCACTCCTCTTTGTTCCCTGAACTTGTCAAACTGTACTAAAATCCAGGATCTGCTTCTAGGGGAACCCAAACAAAACAGGCACTTTCAGCCTAGTGATGGAGATACAGAGGGAAATAAATAATTTTGATATAGTTTCATAATGTGCCAAAGAGATAGGCATAGGAGACTGTGAGAGCACAGAGAAAGGTCATGGCTATGTCTTGATAAAGCTAACTGCTCTATCGGAAAAGCATTATTGTAAAGAGTCTCACCTCTTGGTATTCTCCAGGCTCACTGGCATCTACATTCCCATTCTCATGTGCTCTCTCTCTTTCTTTTTCTTCTTCATATTTGAGGTTATAGGCAATGGACTGAGATCTTTCAGCCTCTATGAAGGTCTCACTTGGGATGAACTCGTAGTCATCACTTGCATCGTGTCTGGGGTCATCATGACCGTTAGCATTAGCTCCGTGATTTCTGGGCATGATGTTACCAGCTTCAGTAGGCTCCATGGGCAGAGCTTCAGAAACAGACTTCTTATCTATCTCCTCATGGTTGCCGGTAACATCAGGTTTTTCTTCTTGGCTCTGCCATTCAGCATCTTGATTGTGCTTGTTAATTTTTGATGCAGTTTCATCTTCCATTTCTGCATTGGAACTATCCTCTTCTTGTTCTTGGTTACTCTGATCAAATTCATCTTTTTGCATCTTGCTTACTTGAGTTGGCTGACTGGACTCTTCCAAAACATCATCAGATTGGGTACTGTCTTCTTCCTCCTTGCTGTTAGAATGCTCCTTGGGAAGTTCTCTCCCCCTTTCTTGGTTATCATTGTGGGTACCAACTTCTGGTTCTTCTTCCCCTTCCTCTTCTCCATTGGGAATATTTGGATCCTGCTCTTGGTTTCCTTGATCACTTACATCTTGGCTATCTTTGTTGCTCCTATTCAGCTGAGGATGTAAATCATTTATTGGTTGTTCCTGTTCTTTTTCTGTTTTTGTGATGCTTTCTTGTTGGTTAGGATCTATAGTGGAACTAATATTAGGAGCAAGGGAATCAATGTTCTCTGGGACTTTTTTCTTTTGAGGCTCACCTACATCTTCTTGTAGGTCCAATGTACCTTCAGATGGTATATACTCCAAATTCTCACTTAAGTCACTTTCACTTTCCTCTTCATCCTGTAATCTGAGCTCTGGGCTGTAACTCTGGTCCTGATCTGCTGACTGGTCATGGTTTTCCTCCTTTGACTTTAGTACTGAAGATTTGTCAGTCTTAAAAGAAAAGAAGTTTACTCTTGAAACAAATGATAATGGAATATTTATAATTCATAAGACAACACTTAATATTATTACTCTTTATCATCACGTAATATCAAGTAAACTCATATATGATGTTCTCTACATTCTATAGCTAAAAGTTTAACCTGAATTCAAATTTTGTGAAATGACATGATTATATAGCACCTTGGCCGAAGGTGTAAAACTCATTCTCACAGTTCTTCTGGTGATTGGAGACAGTTGATGTGATCACTGTCTTTTAAAAATTAAACTGAGATGAGTGAGAATGAGGTAATATCCTTGACTATGCTTTGAAATTGAGACCTTTGGAAAATTTTAAAATTGTAATAGTGTAACCATGTTCCTTTTACCTTATGGTTTGGATGATCTACAGACACTGCAATTTCCTTTTCATTTTCTGCATCTTCAACCCTTAACATGGGGATTGCAGTGTTGCTAGGTGTTACTAGTATTTCAGCCTGTTGGATGGAACTCAAGGAATCAGCAGTTGGTTTGGAATGATCAGACAGGAACCTTGCATTTGTCTGAAAAAATTAGAAATTAGCTCATGTTATTCATGTCTAGATGTTAACATTTAAAATTTCCAGTTACTCTTTTATTGTCATCATTATTAGTAGCAATATGCTTCATATATAATGTCACTTAAAAGATACTCTCGGGGCGCCTGGGTGGCTCAGTGGGTTAAGCCTCTGCCTTCCACTCAGGTCATGATCCCAGGGTCCTGGGATCGAGCCCCGAATCGGGCTCTCTGCTCAGCGGGGAGCTTGCTTCCTCCTCTCTCTCTCTGCCTGCCTCTCTGCCTACTTGTGATCTCTCTTTATCAAATAAATAAATAAATAAAATCTTTAAAAAAAGATACTCTCTAGAATTTTTAAGAATATAAACAAATGTCCATATTAAAATGTTAAATGAAAACAGAATCACAAACATATTTAAGAAAATGTTATATATGCAGGGACTAGGTGAAAATGGAGCAAAAATTATTTCAATAAGAGTCATCTTTGAGTTTTGGAAGTATTTTCTGTGCTTTTCAAACTTTAAAAAAAATATAATATTCATACTTTATAATTTTGAGAACTGTTGTTTAGCAGAAAGTCCAAGTGAAATTAAATTAACCAAAGGATATAACACTACATTTCCTTAAGTTAACTTTTAAGTAACTGCTGCTAATTAGCAGAAAAGATATAAACTTTTTATTCAATGTTTATTTTCTTAACACTATCAGCCTTATATCTAACAAGAAATCTTACAATAAAAAATAACTTACTGTGGAACTAATTCAAAAGTTGTGTGAAACAGTACACTTCATTCTAGTCAAGAAGAAGAGCTATGGAGTATTATTTCAACTAGAGGGATGGCTCTATTTCTAGCAAGACTAAAGGCATAGATGAAGAGCGGGCAGGGATACAATGGAGAAGTTTAACAATGGACTTAGAAAAGATCTCCCTTCAAGTCTTGACTCTGTTATTAAGAATCTGTCACTTGACAAACAGTAAATCCCTACCCTGTCATCTATCAAGGTGAAATAAGCAGAAATATCAAGATAAGTTTACACATATATAAAAGTCTGGAAATTGTAAAAAACTACCCAAGTGAAAAAATGACTGCTGTTAGCAGTGGCATGATGCAGTGGTAACACTGTGAACTGTCTGATACCATAAGCAGGCGTTCACCACAAACCTTCGTCGGAGAGATACTGTGGGTGCTCAGATGTCAGGCAGATCTAGGTGTAAGTACAGAACTCAGAGTCTATTTGCACTGACTTGTCTTTATGATAACATTCTGTTGTACTGATTATATAAGGAAAGACATGGCATACAAGATTCATTTTAGATGCTGTTTGCTCTCTTGCTTCTTATCACCTTCTCAACTCAAAGGAGTAATGATATTTGAAAAAATTTCCAAAGAAGCCATTTATAAGAGAGAAAGGAGAAAGAATGGTGGCCAGCCTGGCAGATTGCCAGGAGGGACATCATGGAAGGCAATGGAAGGAGGAGATTTTAGCTTATTATTGGGGAACCGTGCCCCCTCTCTGCACCCTTCTTCCTCTGCTCTGCCTCCCTAAGCTGGAAGAAATGCACAAAAAGCACAGCAGCTTTCTTCTTTCAGAAATTTTCTGAAATCAAATTCTATGTTGTTATTATTCCCACAGCTTTTAACAACATAACATCTGGAAATTTGTGTGGAATCTCCTAACCACACAGAATCCACTTATTTCTGTAGAATTCAGTCAGGTGAGGAAATTGATACAGGATTTTTAATGAGTAAACCATATGAGAAGATATTTAGCATCTGACTGGATCTGCACAAGGAACTGTCCTAAACAAAAAACATCTAAAATGCATCTACATGTAGATGTGTTATTCAAACATTTGGTTGAGAGACACTTTTGATGTCTGTTTACATAGTGGCAACAGCTGCAAGGGCAAAACACATTTTTAGGAGAAAACAATGGGTCTGTGGGAGCTTCTTTCTGTGCTGAATATAATTTATCCCACTTTTGTAATTTCAGAGGACAATGTATAATTTCAGCTGGAGTAGCTCCAGTTACTTAAGCATAAGCCCTAGCAGTGTTGTATACACTCTGTTTTCTAAGAACTGCCTGGTCTGGGCGGCATGATGTTTGTCTTTGCTGACACATCTGCCAACCACATGTTAGCCACCAGCTATCCAAAAACCAAGGACAGAAGCCTAGACAGAGTAGAGAATGAGGAAGAGAAGGGATGAGAGGAATTACTTTGTTTCTTTAGAGGAGACTGATCCCTCCATTTGGTGAAAAAGAAAAAATGGCACAAATCCTTTCGTTTGATTACAGATTAAATGGATCATTTGGGAGACACCTAAATGATCATCCAAGCCATGGTTCTGCTAACAACGGCAACAACAAAAACTTTCAGGTAATTTTAAGGGGGCTGACATGGTCTCAAATGATTCTGATTTGTGTGAAGACAATTTATTGCTGTGTGAGTGGTGGGGCCAGTATATCTGATCATGAAGAAAAAAAAATGTTCTAGTTCTATTTTCAACAACCTCCACACCACCCCCCACTTCCAAGGATGAGTTAGGAGCCAATTTATGATTACAATTCCATTTCCTGCCCCTAACCCATCAGTTCCTGTTTTATTACAGACTCAGAATTGATCAGCCAGTATATATTTGAACTTGAAGAAAATGCTGCTGAAGGGTATGGGTATGCACTCCCAAGACTTCTCATACTAATTTCTTGGGCTTCTCATGCTAAGTGATGAATTTTCATAGGACAATTTATTTCTTCTCGTTCTCTTTGGCATTTATGCCCTGGCATATCCCCTTTCTAAAAACTGATAATCAACATTCTCAGTTTTTGGTTTATTCTATCTTGTGGAATCTGGTAGTTGTGAAAGAAGTATCCTTTTAGAAAGTATTTTATCTCAATTTTTCTAGTTGTTTGTTCCCTGCTTGGGAAAAAAATAACATTAAAATTAAAAAGAGAATTTCAAACCACTATATGCACACACTTTCTTTTTAAATGGAGGATGTCTAAATTAAATGTCAGGAAGGAGAGATGTAACAACAGAAAAAAAGGATATTTACCGGGATTGCAGCTGCAGTTCCCAAAATGGATAGGAAAAAAAGCACAGTCTTCATGTTTTCTAGGCCTGGGAACCAAGAAGATAATTAGCAGTGGTGGGTAAAATTTCCTTGTGAAAAATTAAAAGATAATCTCAGCAAATATTGAGCTTGATATTGATCCTTACATTTAAAGGTGATTATTGTCTTTGTGTACACTAACATATCTGGAAAAATGGATTAACGAGTTTTTACCCAATTGTGTCTCTGTGAGAATGACTCCTTGATTTTCCGGCCCAGCTGTGTTTGGCAGAATTTACCTCTCTTTATGCTTGTGTTTCCTTGAATAGAGGCGCCATGCAGATTTGGGTCTTAAGATTTGTGTGTTCACAGTGAAGATAAAAGTGACAAAGTGAAATAGTATAGTATGTTAGGTTGGGATAAAACAACCTGCCTCCTCGGTGGTGAAGAAACACATACATTCAATGCAGAGTTTTAGGAATGAGACATTGTGCTGCCTAAAGCAGTCATCAGTGCTCATCTAATGTAGAGGTCTCACACTGGCAGTCTGTGTGGGAGGAAGGGGGCCTGCAGATGGGTTTGGTTTGGTTTGCGTATTTTAAACCAGCATTTTAAAGTCCAAAGGTTTCATGTAAAAACCCAGATCTGAACAACAACAACAAAAAAACAAAACAAAAACTCCACCCCACCCTCCCCGCAACCCCCCCAGGTCTGCAGTTTCTCCTGAACCATTGGGCCTCTTAGCAACCACCGGTCTTCCTGGCAACAGCTAGCTGGATCTGAGCAGAGGCTCTCCTCCAAAAGAAGAGCTGGCATTTGCCCCTGATCTGTTTCAGTTCTGTTATTTGCTTTGAATTTGAGTTTGGTTTGTTCTAAATGAACTTTTTCAGTTGAGAGATGAGGCAAGAGAAGCTCAAAGAGGCAAAGTAAATTGGCCTCCTGGGGAATTCTCTTAAAAGGAGTGGGTGATGTACATTTCCCTGTGGAGTATTTCTAAACCTGGCAATCCATCTCCATCTGGGATTAGGAACAGAGTTTCTAGTCTTTAGAAGATATTCTCTGGGTCTCCTAGAAATAGTAGGTGACTCTTTTAAATTATTTTTGCAATCTTTTATACATAAATGTATCCATAGAGCTTTTAAATAATATTTTGAGAATGTAAACAGTTTCTTCTGCTGGTTACCTCAATATTTCAAAACAGATGCTTAAATAGACATTTAAATAAATACATATTTAAAAAACATATTAATGTTTAAAATTATTCTATTGATTTAATACTATAATAGCTATCGCTTAACACACATACCATATGCATGCACACAGATGCACAAATATACTCTTCTCCTTCCCCATTTCTCTTCCTAAACTAATGACATCACAATTCTTACTTAAAACACTATATAACATTTATGAATAATGTGTATATTCCTCACAGCTGAGCCAAGTAGTAATTTCCTTTGTTGAACCATACTTACATTTATTTCTTGAACAATATTTTGTTTTGTCTGGCCCTAGAAATTGCCTCCTTTTTTTTTCTTTTAAAGATTTTATTTATTTATTTGACAGAGAGAGATCACAAGTGGGCAGAGAGGCAGGCAGAGTGAGAGGGAGAAGCAGGCTCCCAGCTGAGCGGAGAGCCTGATGTGGGGCTCGATCTCAAGACCTTGATGCAGGGCTCGATCCCAAGACCTTGAGATCATGATCTGAGCCGAAGGCAGAGTCTTAACCCACTGAGCCACCCAGTGCCCTGAAATTGCCTCCTCTTTTAATATACCTTTCCATGTATACTTATTCTTCCCCAATTTTCCAACAACATTTAAATATTTTTTTTAAAGATTTTATTTATTTATTTGACAGACAGAGATCACAAGTAGGCAGAGAGGCAGGCAGAGAGAGAGGAGGAAGCAGAGGCTTTAACCCACTGTGCCTGAGCCACCCAGGCTCCCCTCCCACAACATTTAAAAACTGCTTTTAATATGGTAACAATGACAACACTAGAACAATAACAGCAAACCCCTAAGAGAATCCCCAAGGCTTATTTTCCCCTTGGAGATGTGTCCCCCAGGTGTTGGCTGTCTTGCTCCACATGGCTGACGCACCCAGGCAGCTGGCCTGCTTTCCTCCTGGCGTGCTAGTCACCACCTCCCTGGGAATCCCCTTTCCTTTGCTCTTTTCCTGGGTTTCAGTTCTTGCTTCCTGGGTCCCATATGTTTTTATTTTTTTGGTGTTTTCCTTCATTTCATGGAGCATATCCTCCAGAAGCTTCCAAAAGAAACAATATATACGGGACAGAAGTTTTGAGACTTCGCATATTAAGAAAATATGAGTATTTTATCCTTCACTTGATACAGAATTTTAGATCAAAACATTCCTTTTCTCAGAATTTTAAAACATATTCCATTTTCTTTTAGTTTCCAGTATTGCTAGTAAGAATACCAATGTTGTTTTTTCCCCAGTTTTTTAAAAATGAGAATTTTTTTTCTTTCTTTATGTAAGCTTTTAAGTTTTTTCCCCAAGCTTCAATATTTGTTCTTAGTATCCTAAGATATTACAATCTCTGCCTTAGTTTGGATCCTTTAAAAAAAAAACAAAACAAAACTATTTTTTTAAAAAAAAGATTTTATTTATTTATTTGACAGACTGAGGTCACAAGTAGGCAGAGACTCAGGTGGGGCTGGGAGGGGACGCAGGCTCCCCGCTGAGCAGAGAGCCTGATGTAGGGCTCAATCCCAGGACCCCAAGATCATGACCTGAGCCAAAGGCAGAGGCTTAACCCACTGAGCCACCCAGGCGCCCCCTATTTTTTATTTTTAGTAATCTCCACACCCAATGCAGGGCTCAAACTCACGACCCAAGATCAAAAGTTGCATACTCTTCTAAGTCAGCCAGACACTCCAGTTTGGATCCTTTTAAATTTACTTTAGGCACTCATTAGGCCTGTTTTCATTTGGAAATTCATATATTTCAGTTCTGAGAAATTTTTTTTAATGATTTTATTTATTTATTTGACAGAGGAGAGATCATAAGTAGGCAGAGAGGCAGGCAGAGAGAGAGAGGGGGAAGCAGGCTTCCTGCTGAGAAGAGAGTCCCATGCGGGGCTCGATCCCACGACCCTGAGATCATGACCTGAGCCGAAGGCAGTGGCTTAACCCACTGAGCCACCCAGGTGCCCTCTGAGAAATTTTTACGTGTTAATTCTTTGATAATTTTTATTACTCTATTTTTTTTGTATTTTCTTTCTGGAATTCATAATAGTTAAATGTCAGAATTTTGGGGTTGGTTCTCTAATTTACTTACAATTTTTGCTCCTTTTTTCCATCGTGTTTATATTGTTCTGGGAAACTTCCTCAGTTTTTATCTTTTTTCTCTACTACTAATTTTTTAAATGTTTTGCTCACACACTTTAAATTTATTTCCTGATGTTCCCCCTTTTAGATGTTATCATCTTTTTTCTTTAGTGTGATATATACTCTTGTTTTTGAAGATATTAATTCAATATTTAAAAAATTTTCTCTGAACCCTGTATTTTCTGTTTCCATATTATCCCTGTTTTTCTGGTTTACTTTGGTCTTTGATGTTTATGTTGAAAGCTTTTCTCGAATGTGCAATGTCTTGGTTGTATGGTAATATTTAGTAGCAAGTCACTAAAAAGCCAGTTCAACATTTCATAGGCAGGGCTTGTCACTTTGGAGAGCTACCATGGAGGGGCTCAGACAGTAACCTAACACTTTTGATGCGATGCCCTCGATGTTCTTGTCAGGTTTTTTTTTTCTTGGGGAGTACCCCCACCCCCCACCCCAGGGAAGATCTTCATACTTCCTATCCCATAGGGTGGGGTCAAAGTCTGGTTGCTCCATGCTGTGAGATGAAGGAATGAAGGGACTAGAAATCTCTCAGGGCATACACAGACTCTCACTTAGTCCCCAGATTTCTGTATGGCATCACATCCCACCCTCCATGGTGCCTATCTAAAGGCCAGGGCCAGAGAATAACCTTCTCTTTCCTGTTTAGGGTGAAACCGGGAGTCCTCTGTCAATGCCAGCATGAAGAAGAATCTGGCGTCAGTTTATCTGAGAGGCTTTCAACCAATCCCCCCTGATTTCAGCCTCTACCCTTGTCTCAACTTCCAAATGACCCGGTACCTCCAATTTTGAAACTTTTTTGAGTTCTGCAGTGGGAACTGGCTTCTTTGTTTATGGCACCCTTCTCTGAACATCCTTAGATTTAACTTTCCCTGTTCTTCCAATTGCTTGCTACGTTCCCCAAATTTGCTGATATCTTTTATCTTGTCACCCTCTCTTTTTTCTTTGTCCTTGTGAGTTTATATTATTATTCTTCCTTTCCTATCATTATACTGGAATTTTAGCAGAGTGGCAATATATGCATATGTTTCATCTGTACTGTCTAATGAACAGATGATCTCTAGTTCTCCATCTGATTTATATCCGTGTTACTACCACCACCACTGCTGCTATTTCTAGGACAACAGAAATTACTAAGGTCTTTGGTTCTAACTTCATTAGCAAATAAAGTGTTTACTAACGAAAAGGAGCCTACAGGTGGTAGGACAGACTTCCTTATCATGGTAGAAAAAATAAGAACACATTTTTCACCTATCCCATTATTCCGACTAGGGAATAGTGTATTGGAAGAATGGAGATTGAGTGCGGGGGAAAACAGAAATCACTTGTAACCTTATATCACCTCAAATAAACCAATCTGTGCCCTTTCTAATGAAAATAACATGTATGTATTCAGCTTGGAGACTTAAATTTAATTCCTCTAAAGGACCCCTCTGAAAATGACTATCCATAACTTCAGGAATTCAGAATTCAGAACACACAGAGGAATGTGTGTTCTGTTTATATCCTTAAATAAACATTATTTAGAACTAGTAATGATGTATAACAAATACTGGAAGTTTATATTATCAAAGTGCTCTGGGGTTACCAAAGAGATTTACAAATGGGATAGTATCTTCTTCAACCTTTGCAATAACCTCATGATGTGGGAGATGACGAACGGGGCTAGAAAGGCTATGACAGGACATGCTGGAGGCCAGAGATCTGTTAAGAAAGGAAACTGGCCTTGAAACCCACTTTCCTGGCCCCTGTGCTGGTGCTTTCCCAGCTCCTTTGCAAATAAAGATCTCCATTTACCTCTTACACAAAGATGCATGGAAGGAGGAAAAAAAAACCCAAGCCAGTATGGGAACAAATTGAGAATTCACTTTAAATTTTTAAATAAAGAGTTCTAATATTGTAAGGTTCAAGATTTTGCACACACAGCAAATATATTTTTCTATGTTGAGGAAAAAGTCTTATCATACAATGTTGGTTGGGTTATTTGATATCAAAAATCCCTTTCAATAATGGTTTTCACTATCTAAATAAGGCAAAAACATAGAAATTCAATTTCCTTTGGAAGAAGTACATGTTTAAATGAAAATATGCAGCAACACCCCACACCCCAAATTCTAACACTTCAGGGATATTGAAAATATCCCTTGGAATGAAAAAAGCATGTAACTGTCAGGAGAGCTGAATTCTGGTTCCAACACTGTCCTTCACTGGCCAAGAGACCTTAGGTAACTCACTTACCCTTTCCTAAATACAGTTTTCTTAAGTGATGAACAATGAAGCAGGACACCTTGATAATCCTTCAGCTCTAATATTTTATACTGCTAAAATGAGATAATTCTATGAATCTCATGAACCACAAACTGCTGTTATCTCTTTTCCTTAAATTTCTAATACCATTGAAAATATATTGTATGATTTAATAGTATCAAAATGAAACATTTTATATTGTGGTATTTAATGTTTCAAGCACATAAGTGGTATCTATCTATTTCATATTTCTATTATTGATGATAATTTAAAATATTTTATTCTCTTAGTGAATGCTAATGTAAAAAGTCATTGAAAAATGCAGTTTCCTTCCCCTATATTCAAAATTTAACATTCATTCATTCATTTAGCCAGTATTTATTAGATTTATGGAACTACAGTCATTTATATTTTAGATCAGCATATTACTATTCTACTAGCAGTAGGAAACGGTAAAAATACAAAATAGTATAATTTAGTGCCGGCTTTCTTTATCTTGGCACTATGAACATTTTTGGGTGGGTGATTCTTTGTAGGATGTGGATGTTTAGCATTCTTCTGCATGTAGGATGTTCAGCAGCAGCTGTGAGACTTCTACCCATTAGATTTCATAGCAAGTCCCTCATCCCCCACCAGTTACTACACCAAAAATGTCTCCAGATATTGCCAGGTATCCCCTGGAGGATAAAATTGCCCTCATGGAGAATGACCAGTTTAGTACAAGAAGAATGATGCTTTGGGGTTAGGAAGATGTGTATTTGAATTTGGTCTCGCAGCCGCCATCTATGTCATCTTTAGCAAATTACTTAACCCCTCTGAGCCTCAGAGTCCCTATCTAGAATGGGGATAACATGTGTGATGGTTAATTTTAGGTGACAGCTTAATAGGGCTGCAGGATGCAGGAATCTTTCCTACATTCATCACAAATAACAATGAAATGAGGCTAAGAGACTGTTACCATATTTTCTTATAAATGGTAGCAACATAAAGAGGAAGGAAGAATCATCACAAGTATTGTGGGTTTCAGGACTAATTTCCCTTGATTTTAGTTCTTAGAGCAATGTGTATAGCTCATTAAATTTGAGGGAAAAAATTCCCTTTAACTTGATCATAGGGTCTTACATAATTCCCTTTGTTTTCTTAAACGGAGTGCAGCTGAATGGATCAAGAAGAAACGTGTCACGTTGGCCAGGGAGTACATCACTCTTTCACTCTTTTATCCATTTATTAAGTGCTTACTAGACACTACCTAAGCACAGGGCTACATGGTCCCTGTTACCACTGGATAGTTCTGAGAACTACTTAAAGTCAGAACAGATAAGAGTTAATGACCAATTGGATACTGTTGGAAGAAGAAAAGGAAGAGTCTTGGGTTATCACATTTCTAATTTGGGCAGCTGGGTAAATGGTGGCATTCATCACCAAGATAAGGGATTATAACAGGAAGATACGGTTTTAGAAGAAAGATGATGAATTAGTTTTAAATTTTTTTTTTTAAGATTTTATTTACTTATTTGAGAGAGAATGAGTGAGAGAGAGCATGAGAGAGGAGAAGGTCAGAGGGAGAAGCAGACTCCCCAAGGAGCTGGGAGCCCGATGCGGGACTCGATCCTGGAAGTCTGGGATCATGACCTGAGCCAAAGGCAGTCACTCAACCAACTGAGCCACCCAAGTGCCCGATGAATTAGTTTTAAATTCATTGCATTTGAGTAGTCACATACTTGGATAAACAGGTCTAGGGATACGCACAGAGTTTGGGGCTAAAGATAGTTTTGAATGCTATTAGCATGAGAAGCTTTATAGTGAGTAGGGCAGAGAGCAGGAACTACAACCCTAGTGAATGAAGACCATTCAGTGCCATTAGAGGATGAGAAAAGCTAAAGATACAAAGGATCAGAGAAAAGAGTCACATAAGAAAGTGTTAAATGTCACAGAAAGGTCAGAGTAAACGAGGCCAGTGAATTATCCATTGTCTTTGGAAATACAGAGATTATTGGAGAATTGAAGGAGAGTAGGTTTGGTGAAATGGTGTTGGTGTGGGCCAGTCTGAGGTGACTGGGGAGTAGAAGAAGGAATGAAGACAAGAAAAGCAGACCACTCACTTAAGGTAGTTGACTATGAAAGGAATGTAAGATGGTAGCTAAAGGGGAATGTGTGGTCACTGGAAATTTTTATTTGTATTAAAATGTGGTCATTAAAGTATCTTCTATGCTTAAGGAAAAGCATAAGTAATGAATGAGAAGATAAAGAGAGAGGAGATGTAATAAACAATGATAACCCTAGTGAACTACAACTTTTGGGGCTTATTCCCTGTGACTTGGCTTTGGTCTTATGACTTGTTTTGGCTAATGGGACAATATCAGGCATGATGCCCGCAGAAGCTTAGTAGGCACTTACATATTGGGATTTGTCTTCCTATGAAAGCCATTCACCATGTTGTAAGAAAATTTGGACTAGAGACTAGCTGGGACCTCTGGATAAGAGGCCACATAGAAGTCTGGGAAATGAAAGACAATTTTGGATGGTTCAGCTTCAGCTGAGCTCCCAGCTTGCTGGAGCCACGTGAGTGACTTTAGACAAAAATCACCAGAAGAACTACCCAGGTGAGTCCTGTTCAAATTGCAGAATCTAGTGCAAATAAGGGGATTGGTTTTAAGCCATTTAATTTTGGGGTGGATTGTTATGCATCACTGTTATGCAACCACCCCAAATTTGGGGTAGATTTCAGTTATGCATAGATAACTGAAACAGGCGGAAAACAGAGAAGTTGCCTGAGTCATTGTGAAGGCAACATTGCATGCACAGTGATTAAAGACAAAGGCTCTGATTCAGAGCTCTACTACTTAATTTGCACGATCTTGAACAAAATATTTAGCTTTTTTTTTTAAAGATTGTATTTATTTATTTGACAGAGATCACAAGTAGGCAGAGAGGCAGGCAGAGAGAGGAGGAAGCAGGCTCCCTGCTGAGCAGAGAGCCCGATGCGGGGCTCCATCCCAGGACCCTGGGATTATGACCTGAGCCGAAGGCAGAGGCTTTAACCCACTGAGCCACCCAGGCACCCCAAAATATTTAGCTTTTTGATGCTCATTGTTTATCTGTACGATGATGATGAAGATGAAGGAAGATGATAGAATTTGTTAAATATTTGCTGGTCTATTATTAAAGCGCAGGTGTTAGGTTTAACATTGAAGAAAAGAGGAATTCTTTGTTCTTTCAGACAAAAGGAAAGAAAGCTTAACAATAAGAATATGTTGAGGCAAGGCCCCAGGAATTCATTAAGTTGCACTTAGCTATACCTCTTTTTACATTTATGTAACATTTCACAGTTACAAAAAACTTTCTTGTATATGGTCTCATTTGATCCAATAAGGAAAGGAGGTAGACAACATTTGACTATAAAGAGATGGAAGCCTGACGAATCTAAATTACTTGGCTAAATGCGCAAGGCTTAAGAAGTGAGCAAGGATTAGAACGCAGTACTTTGGACTCAGAATCCAACATTCTCCCATGGCTTCAGAACAAGCTGCAGACTAGAAATCAGAGATTCTGGCTTTGGGCCCCGGCTCTGTCAAGTACTAAATATTACTCTGAGCAAATTACTTCATCTCTCCAAACTTCATGTACAGAATGCAAATAACAATTCCTTGCATTGTCAGAGGGAGCTGCTGAGGTGGAGAAGCTCTTTGCAAACTCTGAAGTAACATATACATGTAATTGATTGTTATTTCCATCATTCTGCCTGGTGCATCTCATCAATATTATCATTGTAGTCATTTATGTCTTGTATTAGTTGTGTTATAAAGAAAATGAATCTTTAGTGTTCCTTTACTTTTTCCCCTCCATCCTTCCAGGTCTTCCTCCCCTTGGTGATCTTAAGCTGCCCAGGTGTCTTGGTTTTGGAACATTTCTACTTTTAGTTCACTCTTTAAAAATAAACTCAAACAGACATGTCCTCTATTCCACACATTTAAATTCTAGTTTTCTACATGCATCTAATCCATACTTAGGAGATAAGGATATTCCTGAATTAATATCTTTCTGGTCTCAGGTAAGAGGTATTTTCACATTGTTCTTAGCCCAAAGGAGCTACTACAATGCTGAGAATCTTGGCATAGCTGTGGGAAGACGTACTAAGACATGAAATAAGTACAGGGTTTGTCACATGACCTATGGTGACTAGTCGCGCAGGCTTTTGGAGAGCCAACCCAATATTTCCTATATGATTATTTACTGTGTCTAGAATGGAACTATTTTTTAGTTCAATTTTTTTAGTTCTATTTTTTAGTTCTCATGTTTATTTTCAACCTGAAATAAAAGACAAAATTTAAAGACAGAATATGACTGTGTCATTTAGAATGACCCAAGTGGGAAACCACCTCAAATTTTCACTTATAAAGCAGATGACTGTGTTATACTTTTACAGACTAGACCTTGTGAAACAATCTAGTGTTCAGAATGTAGGCCTTGAGTTCTTGTGCTGTGTTCCATTTTGTCCTTCAGACCAGTCACTGAACATTTTTCCTTACTGAGCTAATTGTATTTGCCACACACTGATCAAAATAATTTCACAGCCTTTAGCTTATTTTAAGAACTGAACAAATGTGCTGATTTGTATAAAGAAGACAGAGTGGAGAACTTTCCTGGGAAATGAGAGATATTTTGAAAACAACTGTCATACTGAAGATGACAGGGAGGCTTAATTAGCTGATGCTTGCAAAGTACTTTGAAAATGAAACCATGATGTCCTTGCTAAGCATGACGAATGCCATTTAATCTTGGATCAGTAAAAAGTCATATATTTTGAGGCATTCAAATTTGGTGTGTGTGCTCTACAAAATGCAAATTGTTCTTTTTTGTAAAAAGAACAAATACAACTCTTGGTGAAAAATGCAGAAATAAGACAAATTTTTGAATACAAAGTTATTAGTCGAGGGACTTAAATATGGAGAGTTGATGTGAAATTAGATAATGTTATTTTGCCCAAATTTATGTGTCTATTTAGAGGCATCAGCATAGCTGAGAGAACACTTGGTACTGAGTTGGAAGATCTGAGTTCCAGAACTGAGCTGCCTTTGCCAGCCAAGAGACTTTTTGTCAATTCACTGATTTCTTTATCTACAAAACAGAAAAAATTATAGTAACTCTCCTATTTATCTTCTAGGGTTGTTCTGAGACTCAAATGTGATCGTATAGTCATTTGATGATTTCACCTGTACAAATGAAATTAAAGATATCATTTCTTTGAAACATTCATAAAGCAAAAATGGCTTAATAAGTCCAATTAATACTTTTCAGAGACTTTAATTCATCCCTTTGAGCTCTTTCCTTTGTACCACTCTTTCTTTTTGTGGGTATAGAGAGGTTAGGGATGAGAGATGATGGAGAACTTTGAGGAGAATCTTTTCCTTCTGTTAGAGACAGAGTGTCTCATTACCAAACTTTCATGAGAACCTCATCTGGAATTTTAAAAGATGACAGCTAGACTGAATTTTATAGGAGTGGCCTTTTGGGGGAAACCTAGGATTTGAAATTTCAAATGCCTAAAATTCTCCTACTGGACAGCCCATGTTGCATCAAAGCAAACATCTAGATGAAACATTTGGTATGACAGAAACAGGTCTCCCCTTTAAGAACCAAACATCCACGAATGTCAACTCTATTCTAACTTGCATGGGTAGCTGTCTTTTTTTTTTTTTTTTTTTTTAGATTTTATTTATTTATTTATTTGTCAGAAAGAGAGAGAGAAAGCACACAAGCAGGCAGAGGCAGAGAGAGAGAGGCAGGCTCCCCGCTGAGCAAGGAGCCGGATGCAGGACTCGATCTCAGGACCCTGGGATCAGGATGGGTAGCTGTCTTGAGACAACTTCCAACATTTCTTATTTCGCACACATAAACATTATAGGACAGTAAAGATAGTTGCCGATTGTCTGCTGTCCCTCCTATTGAGAGGTCTAATTCTCTGCCACTTGAATCGGACTGGCTTTAGTTACTTCACCAAATGACTGAGGTAGAAGTGATGTTCTAGGACTCTGGAGTTTAGCTCATAAGAAGCTTTGGAATTTTGACTTATGTTCACCTAACTATAGCTTTATTGAAAATGTAGGTTTTTGTCATTAACTGTTATATATAATAGGTAATATAATGTCCTGTATTTTTTGAGATTTTACTATATGCCAGCTACTATGCTAAGCACTTCACCTGTGAACCATCTGTTATTCCTATCACTTCACCTCCACTTCATAAAGAATATCCATCCAATGAGAATTTCTTGAGTTCTGTGCCACTGTGCCCAGTCATGAATGACAAACACGCAAGATTTCAAAAGGAATTGTTTCTCAGGGACATTCTCAAAAATTTCTCTCTCTCTCTCCAGCTTGGAAGAAATTAGTACATTCTTCCTCTTCTACAACATATAATTAAAGGATTACCTTAATTATATTTAGAGGATCCCACAGGCTTATCTTAGGCAAGACTGTGCGACAGCTATGTTTCCACACCTCTTCATCATTCCTCCTTGAGCTCCTCATCTGACCGTACCACTCGCCATTCACCAATCTCACTGGGTCTCATTTCACAACTATACATGATGGACCCATGAAGGCAGTGCTCTGCTCTTGCCCTCAGGCATTTGCCAGCCCTTCTGAAAGTTTCTACCAATGGCCTATGTTAAAAATGATTCCAGGGGTGCCTGGGTGGCTCAGTGGGTTAAAGCCTCTGCCTTCAGCTCAGGTCATGATCTCAGGGTCCTGGGATCGAGCCCCGCATCGGGCTCTTTGCTCAGCAGGGAGCCTGCTTCTCCCTCTCCCTCTGCCTGCCTCTCTGCCTACTTGTGATCTGTCAAATAAATTAAAAAATCTTAAAAAAAAAAAAAAAGATTCCAATGGGCTAAGAGAGGTGAAGACCTGAGCAAACATGGTATCTTTCTTTCTTTCTTTATTTTTAAAAAGATTTTATTTTTAGGTAACCCCCGCACCCAGTGTGGGGCTCTAACTCACAAAGCCGAGATCAAGAGTCACATGCTCCATTGCGTGAGCTAGCCAGGCACCCTGCAAACATGGTGTCTTAAAACCAGTTACAGGTTTTCACTGACATATAGACAAGGTCAATTCTTCTGACTTTTGTAAAATTCAGGCTGTGATCCCACCGGCTCCTACCATATTACATAGATGATTCTGTAACTGAAGCTGAATCAAGTATAGTAAACATGCTTTGCTTTGGGAGCTATTTGAGAGTGGTGTACTGTGAAAAGTTATTTTGGCCATATTTATTTTTATTTGCTGAATCATATTACGATATCTGGCCTTTTATTTCCTTTTTCTCTGTGCATGCAGGGTTTTCTCATATTTACATTTATTTTTTCCTCCCCCCATTTTTCACATATACTTAAGCTTAAGCTTTAAAGTTCCCCTCTTGAATGTGCTCCTTACAAAGCCTTGTACCTAATTTTGATTTTTCTATTTAAAAAAATAAGACCCAGGACGCCTGGGTGGCTCAGTTGGTTAAGCGGCTGCCTTCGGCTCAGGTCATGATCCCAGCGTCCTGGGATCGAGTCCCACATCGGGCTCCTTGCTCGGCAGGGAGTCTGCTTCTCCCTCTGCCTCTGCCTGCCACTCTGTCTGCCTGTGCTTGCTCTCTCTCTCCCTCTGTCTCTGACAAATAAATATATTAAAAAAAATTATTTTTTTTTTAAAAGAAGACCCAATACATATAGTAAACTTCTGGTTCACAAATTCTGAATCTACTCCCGAGTATGGCAACCCTGAAGGCCTGTGGCATTTGTCATGTTGCAGGACTTAATAATACCTGAATGATTAGCTCCATGTTGTTACTGGCATGACAATTCACCTTCGAAGCCTCGTCCATGATATGATCAGATATATTGCTCCTATTCTTTCTTTGCCTTTAGCTCTTTTCTCTACAACCTACCCCCCAACCTCAGCCCCATTTATTTCATTCCTTACTTCCCTGAAATTTCTTTCCCCTGAAGGTCAGGTTCTTAGCTTTCTGCTCTATTCTTATTTGACTTTCCCTTATTAGTTAAACTCTACAAGCACAATAAAAAACCTCCTTGGAGTCAATGGAAATTGTCTCCCTTTTGTTAATAGAGTAAGTTGGTTGTTAAGCTCTGCTAGTTGGGAGAGGAATTTCAAGTGCTTTCAGCTCTGTGAATGCACCAAAAACTATTCACTGGGATAGTTCTCTTTCAGGATTAAGAAAAACAGCAAATCATACCTAAGAACAGTTCCAAGTAGCCTCATTCTCATGGTGTTGGGATCTGCTAGGGAACAATGGTGGGCTTTGATGAGTAGTGTTTGTGAGAACCACTAATGAAAGGACTCACTCCAAGCAGAAGTCCCTCCAGAATTCTGCACATGGTTGAAGTCTCTCATGTGCCTTGGTGAGGGCCAACACATTAAACAGGGAGAACAATGGCTTTTCCCAATGGTGCACCGCTACACACTGCCTTCTCTGAAAGAAGCAGATACAACAACCTTAATGAATCTTATGGCTGAGGTTTGAGAAGTTCTTTGAAAATAGGATGAAAAATCTGAGCATATTCATGCCTTCCAAAGGGAAGCTCCAGAAGATTCATTCTAGCAAGAAGAGGACACAGCTGGTCTCCAGCTGTTAATTCTACCTTTCTACTGGGAAAAGATTTTCCCCCAACTGAATATCTAGAAACCTTCCATCTGCTCCTCTAGATCCACTCTACATTCACTCTCCAGGCCTTCTCCAACCTGAGCTTTCCCAGAGCCTGTGTGAACTACATCTTCAGGTTCTCTTGCCTGATGGTTTCTGTTGGGTTCAGCAGGTGGGGTGCACTGCAGGAGAAATGTGAGGGAAGGAGGAGTGCATTTTCTCAGGGTATGCATTTTCTCAGCTCCCTCTCTTGAAGGTCACAGGTCCCCTTACTGACCCTCTCTATGCAGCATTTTCTGTCTGAGTTTAGAAAATGCTCCCTCCCCTGGCATGTACAAACTTAGTTCTTATTTGCATGTTCTCAGAACCCCTGTGGCTTCTCTATACCCTGCTCACACTGATGAGGGAACAGAAGGCCGGCTGAGGACAAAGCAAAAGCTGATGCCCTCCAACCTTCTCCCACTCCCACTCCTAGGTGGGACATCTGTGACATTCTTTAGGAATATGGCCACCCATCTTAATGTTAATACCTTGCTAGAGGGCAAAACGACCTTGGCAATGGCAAGGCCTCTGGTGTCCTATATCTTGTAGGTCTTCTTTAGCATATGAAAGTTCTGTTGAAATCTCCCTTTTCCTTCTTCCCCCAGCCCCATGGTACATAACCTACCACCCCTCACAACCCCAGGCAGCAGCTCTTCCTGCCCACGGGTCCTGTCCCCATGCTTTAATAAACCACCATTTTGCACCAAAGATGTCTCAAGAATTCTTTCTTGGTCATCTGCTACGGACCTTACCCCACCGAAGTTCACGTATATTCTAGAACTTCATCAACACCTAATAAATAGTCCTTTAATACATTCTCTCAAATCCCCAAATTCAATTTTTCTGCCTGGATCTATCATGTCCTTGCTGAAACCTTGACCAAACAATACTTGATTCAAAATTTAGGATTCATGGGTTTGAATATTTTCAGATCCTCTGCCAATGAAGCTGCCTCTTGCTCCCCCGTGCTGCCCTGTTTCAAGTCTGTCTAGTAGTTGCTGTGGGGACCCACCTGGAACCCTTGAGCTGGTATGAAGATTATTTTAAGCTGAGAGCATTTGAGATTCAACAGATGCAGAAAGAAGCCTTCTTGGAGCTTCCCTTATCTGACTAAAAGCAGAACCTTCTGAGAAATGAGAAATGCCATAAATTCCCTCTTCAGGGTAGCTTCTACTCCTAGGAGAGAGACCAAGAGTAAACCTACCATAAATTCCTCTCCAGGAGAGTTTTATGGCTCTGAAGAAGAAAAACCACTTATATAATAAACCATTTTAACAAACTCTCTTATCTCGTTTGTTCTACAAACCCATTTGTCTTTCCTAAAGAAATCTTTTGTCCTTTCATAGAAGCTGTTTCTTCCCCCACTCATTCCTTCCTCCTACTAAGTTAGGTATATAAGCCTTAAACTTTAACTATTTAAGGAGCCAGTTCCTGGTTGCATATGGATAAATCTTTTTCTCCTGTTAACCTGTCTTTTGTCAGTTTAATTTGCAGGCCCCAAACACTGAATATAAGAGGGTAGAGGAGAACATTTCTCCTCCTCTGTAGTGCCTTACCTAGGGCACATTCTTCTTTTTAAATGAAACATAGCAGTCCTCATCTTTGGAAAGAATCTAAAGCTACAAGGTATTCAAATGTGATTAGCACTCAATAAAGATGGTTTTGCTGATATAATCATAAAATTTGAAAGGTGGATTGAAGAGTTTTAGAAAGAAATATGGGCTGGTAGCTCTGGGAGTATTTTGTATTGGAACACAACTTTTTTTTCCACTTTAAAGTACTCTCCCATTTTGCTTTTCATGCAATCTCCAGAATGTTAGGACACCAGGATTAATCTGGAAACTTAGGAAGTAAATTAGTCTCTCTGTTCTTTCCCCCTCCATTTTGTAGTCCTTTCCTATGCCAAAGGAAATCCAATTCATTAACTGAGGCTGACTAAACATTGTAAACATCTGTTCTAAAACCACTGTTTTGGGGTAGTCCAAACATGTAGAAAATTGCCTAATCAAGAGTAGTTTAGGGGTGCCTGGGTGGCTCAGTGAGTTAAACCTCTGCCTTCAGCTCTGGTCATGATCTCAGGGTCCTGGGATCAAGCCCTGCATCAGGCTCTCTGCTCATCAGGGAGCCTGCTTCCCCCTCCCCCCACTTCTCTGCCTACTTGTGATCTCCCTCTCTGTCAAATAAAAAAAAAAAAAAAAAAAAAAAAAGAGTAGTCTAATTAGCCACATTGAAACAAAGTTCTATTTTGGATGAATAACACTGTACAAGGGATTCTGCTGTTGATTCTTTTTGGACAATGACTATTTTCAATAGTTTCATGGCACTAAAATGTACATACATTCAGTAACTATGCTATGGATCTTTAGAGATATTAGCCCTGTTTTCAAGATGCTGGGAAATGTGAGGTGACTCAGCCACCTCCAGCCAGGATTACAACCTCAGGCTTTATTTGGCCACCATCCAAATACTGAGGATTTGGGAAAAATAAAACAAAGAACCAAACATAAAATAAGCATGGGCTAGATTTTTGTCTGTCACCTTGTGGGAAAAGAAAAGAAGTTAATCATATCCAGAGCTCAGACTATAGTAAAATTCTGCTCTCCTACCCACAGTATTTTTCAAACTATAAGAAACCATTTGCTTTTGAAATCAATCATTTTCAATTGCTTTCAGATTACAAGGAGGCATCAATCAGCTGTTTTTATCAGTAAGCTAAAACCATACTCCTCCCTTGCCCCCACAGGTATCTAAGAAGCTATTAAATGCAAGATCACTGGGAGTTTAAATCAAGTTTTCCCAGTTTAAAACAAAAGCTTCTAATACCTACCTCTACTTCTATTTTAGGAAGTTGCTGAAAAGTTTCCTGGAAAGAGCTTAACCTGCACTACACTATGAGGTCCTCAAAGGTTACTGTTATGTGCTGACATTGGGGATCAGGAAAGAGAAAGAGAGGGAAAGAAGAAGAGGGTTCAGCATTTGTGTTTTGATTCTACTGAACTCCAACAGAATGCTGCATGGATTTAGAGTTAGCTCCAAGTTGTTTGGTTCCCAAAAACGCGTTGAGGGGACCCTCTGAACTAATGGCTTGAGAGTTAAAAATGATTCCAGTGAGCTAAGAGAACATGAAGGTCTGAGCAAACATGGTGTTTTAAAACTAGTTACAGGTTTTCATTGACCTACAATCACCATCAATTATTCTGACTTTTGTAAATCTCAGTCATCCTTGCTACTGGTTCCCTATCATATTATTTAGATGATTAGGTAACTGTAGTTGAGTCAACTATAGTACAAATGTTTTCCTGTTGGAGGTATTTGAGAGTCATTAAATGGTGAATCTTATCTTTGTTTATGTATTTATATTAACTTTATAGATGTGGCACTTTTATTTGAGCCTATGATAATTTTATCCTATAAAAAAATAACCCCATTGCTCCACTCATATTGTAAGGACGCATTTTATATTTTTTAGCCAGAGGCTTCCCTGCTCCCCTTCCCCCAAGGGATTTACTTAAAAACAAGTCCCGGAAACCAGCCTCAGGTAACAAAGCTCAAATACAAGGGTGGGTCAGGCCAGGTGGAGACATCCGATCAGTGGGGGGATGCATACTGTCTCCCTAGTTACCAAGGAGTATGGGCCCCGCCTTTTGGGAGCCTTTTGGGCACCAATCCTAACCAAGGTGTGATAGGCCGGTTCAAATGTCTACTATAGGGTAAATTGTAATTTAACTGGTCACCTAGCATCAATGTGCAGCTTTCTCTGTGTGTTACAATTTCATTGGCCACCTGTGCATGGCCAGGCCCAACTGCATGGCCAGGCCCAACCGCATGGCCTTTGCCCTTAAAAGCTAGTCTGTGAAACAGAGAAAGGTCGCCCTCTCGTAAGAGGTGCAGCCCGGAACGTTCGGTTAAATTCTTGATGCTTGGCGCGAAATAAAGCTTTGCTTGACCTTCGCTTTATATCAGTCTCGCTCCTTTAATCACGGACCCATTTTGGGGGCATAACAATATCTAATTAAAACCCCAATAGATAACTGGATGCTCCTTCTAAACATTTTGCCCATTTTTGGGGGGTAAGCTGCAAATCTGGATTTTATACATATTCTATGACTATGGTGATTTGTAGTAGTGATAGATACTTGATTAGAACATGGTTAAAATTTTTATTGTTTCAGCAATTATAGACTTATGCCAGCCAGGTTCTTGGAATATATGTATTTCCACAAATGACTATTTTGAGAACCGTCTCTGTTTATCTTATTTAGGGTTCAGAATTTGGGATGACCCTTCTTCCAGCAGCACTGCAGTTTCTCATTATCCGCAAGTGAACAGGTACCTGAAAGGGCGGCACAGGACACTGAAGATATCAGGAACAGATTATAGGAGGACACTGGATTTAATAACTCACTTTTTTCTTGCTTAACATATTCCAAATTCAATTAAAAAAGTCATCTTGCTGAATCAAAAATGTGTGTGTGCAGAGTGGCTCACAATTTGCTTTGCCCAACTTATGGATGCTTGAGAAAATCCTGAGAAACTCCAGCATCAGATATAAAAACATTTTTCCTTTTTATGAGGATGGGAGTCATGATAGATTATGACCGCCATTCCTACTCCAGGCAAAAGAAGGTCACTGCAACCTTTCTGCATAGTTGCCTAAGAGAAGGCAGAACACAGGCATACCCCCTGCTTGAAGCCTCTTTGTTTGGCTTCCTCTTGTATCAAAAGGATTGTCTTTCACCCTGGGAGAGGTTGTAATTGGATTTTAGCTTGAAAGGAGGTTGTAATTAGATTTCTCAGCAGGTCTACAAGCTCTGTCGCTGGAAAAACAAGGAAAAGGCCCTGGATATCCTTTCCTCTGGCTGGGAAGGTAGCCCAGCTGAGGGATTGGACTGAAGGGCACAGCAAAATAGGCCATGGGTGTGTCAGCCCCCCAGATTGATGGAGCTATGTCAGCTCTGGCCTCTATGACCAGTGCCTGGTCCTTTAGATGGAGGGTGGAAAGCAGTGCATGTGATAGCTAAATATGGCTTGGAATGCTGCTTTGTTAGGGAATACTTATGAATGGAACTCTCTGACTCTTGGTCTCTCTAGCTCCTGATATCCAGAAATTTCTTGTCTCTTAGAGAAGGGAAGGGAGCCTAAAGTTTGGCACTCCCTAGAATGTCACTCTCCATCTAGATTTAGGAGTGAAATTACACAAACCAACAGAATATATTCTGGGTCCTCTGATTCATTTTGGGTTCTTATTTGTGACTGATTGCATTTCAGTTTCTAGGACATTTTCTAGAGGTTTAAATTAGAATAAGATTGGGTCAGAGTAGACTTCTGTATTTCAGTTTCAGTTTCTATAGTTTGGTAGGGCATTCATTCAATTGATTCATTTGATACACTAATTTAAATTAAAACTTAAAAAGATAAATTGTATTTTTGAAGTTCTGCATGTTCTCTTGTGGCTTAAATCTACCTGTTTGAACCATCTCTCTCCACTGGGTACTCCTTGTGTCACTATATACCTCTTCTCTCTCTTTATCTCCCTTCTCTTTTCTTTTCTCTTAAGCATTAACAAGCCGTCTGACCACCAAACTAGGAACGGGTACAGAGCTATCCATTCCTCTAAGGGAGGAACAGGGTTGGAATCTATTCTTTTCTATCTCTTCTGTTGGCCATGTAAATAACTCCATGGAAATTTTAGTGCTGGTAGTTATTGTTTGAAGTGAATTTCCCTCATGTTGCCTGGAAGTCCCCAGGGAGCTGCCCCCTCTCCCCCAGGATGTTGGTTCCTTCATGGGCAGCTTCAGCCAAACTTACAGGTCCTTCCCCTTACTTCTAGGCCAAGGAAACTAAAAAAACCGTCCTTCAACATTTTTGGTTTTCAAGGCAGATTATGACTATTGATCTGTTCATCTTACCTTGTCTAAAGTCCAACAAACTGAGAAAGACACACCATATATACCCTAGAAAAAAGAGAGGTTTGCTTTGACTGTTTTCTCTATTTTGTTTTTCTTCTTACTCTTGGCATGTCGTTTCTTAGACCATTTGGCATGTCATTTCTTAGACCATGTACATCCATGCTTCTAGATAAGGCCAGGTAGATCTTCTGCTGAATTCATTTACGTCAGAGGAAGACTATAGGCTGCTATTTTTATTTTTTATTTTATTTTTAAAGATTTTATTTATTTGACAGAGAGAGACACAGTGAGAGAGGGAACACAAGCAGGGGGAGCGGAAGAGGGAGAAGCAGGCTTCCCGCCAAGCAGAGAGCCCTACGCGGGGCTCGATCCCAGGACCCTGGGATCATGACCCGAGCTGAAGGCAGACGCTTAACGACTATGCCACCCAGGAGCCCCATAGACTGCTATTTTTAGTAATTATTAAAACTATGGAAGAATTTCCTTTCAGGGAAATGTAGTAAACAAAATGATTGTCCTAGATATTTCATAATCAAACTCAAACAGACCATTTTCCTTCACTCTTTTTAAGATAGCCAAAGGCTTTGTTATTAGAGAGGAAACCCTTCAGTCACCCTTCAGTCCTTTCGGCTGACATGGGCATATGGTTAGCTGATCCAGAGTTAACACTGATGTTTCAGGGCTTTTAAGGTATTAATGAGTCTCTTGGGAGAGCTCTGTAGCTTGATGTTACAGTTATCTGGAGGATTAAAAAAAAAAAGATTCTCTTCTGTTTTGAGTTCTCTGCTGAGTCACCGTCTACATCAAGGTGTCCCAGCCCTGTGAATGATACAGATTTTCTGGAGCTGACTTTCAACTGGCTGTCATTCTTCCTAACCCAACTTGCTACCCTGTGGGGCCAAGTGAGGGTTAAACATGGTTAATGCCAGTTGGGATACTGAGTCTAACCAGAATTTGACAGAGATGGTAAAGATACACATAAAACATGAATCAAGCAGGGGGAAAAACACTTAGTGTTCAGGGAAGAGGGCATCATGGGGAGAGTTGCTTAGGATTTGCATTTCCCATCGTTCTACTCTTTGCTCTCACAGGAGCTGGCCTTCTCTCTGTTCCTCAAATAGCCCATGATCCTTCTTGCTACAGGGTCTTTGTCCAAGGTATCACAGAATTCTCTTGCCAGTTCCCACTCATCCCAACACCACCACCCAACACACACACACACACACACACACACACACACACACGGGCATACAAGCACACACAGAGATACCAGAGAGTAACACCCATTTACCTTTAGATCAGGGAAAGCCATCACTGACCTTCCGCAGGGGTCAGGCTGCTTACATACTTTCTTAGAACAAAGGTGCTTTGTCCTCTTAACACTTATTTCAGCATATAATTATATATAATACATATTCAAATAAACTGTGAATTTTACACCCCCAGAATTATGTTATGAAAAGGAGGGATTTGCCTTATATTCTAATGCTTCTGAGATCTCTCACATTAAAGACCACTGTCTCAATGACTTCATTTTGAACAGCAAAGTACCATTTCAGGAAAAGAGCCTGAAATGATCTCAAGCAATGCTTATTTTTGTCATGCTTAAGGCAGTCATCTTCACAATAAAAAAAGGAGATAAAGGTATTTCAAGCAGATGTGGTAATTATTCTTGAGGTATGATTTCATTATTGCAAGTGTTAGAACTGCAGTTTTAGAAAACCACACCTTACAGACTCAAGTGGTTTCAAATAAGTCCTTCTGATGTGGGAAACAAAGGCAAAAGAGAAATTAAATTTCTTTACTTCTTACAGCCCATTGACAAGTCCTTGAAACAGGCAGAGTGACATTGCTATAGGAACTCAGCTGCCTCAATGTAACACTTTGCTAAGGACAAAAGGCAATCTTAGCCTGACCCCCAAGGATCCTGTAAGTCTACCTTAACATATAAAAATTCCTTTGGAAACCTCCTTTACCTCTACTTCTCAAGATACACGTTGGCAATCATACCCAAAGCATATGGACCCACCGATATACACCTGAAGGGTCTCATGACTGAGACTTTGTTTTTACTAAACAGTAATAAATGACCTTTTCCTAATAATAGCTGGCCCCCTCAAGGTCCTGGAAACCTTGTTTTCAAAATACCTTGGAGACTTGTGTTATCCCTAAGCCCCTCCCAACCTGAAAGTATATAATCAGCCACTAGTCATGACCCCACTGCAGCTCTTTCTCCCCTTGGGTCCTGTCCCCATGCTTTAATAAAACCAGCTTTTTGCACTGACAATGTCTCAATAATTCTTTCTTGGCCCTTGGCTTCGAACCCTAAGATCTTTTCCACATCACTTGAAAGAGGGCTGGGAAAAGCAATAAAGTAATTAATACATAGAGATCATTACCATAGAAAGAATTCATGCTTGGGTATCCAATTTGCAGCATTGGCAGATTTTTAAGAAGTGCATTATAAACAACTTGCAGAGGACTGATGATGCACTAGTCTGTATTAGAAAATTACAGAGTGGGTTCAGTGAGTAGATTTAGGCATCTTAAGTAGACATTACAATATACTCTCCATTTGTGCATTTAGATCCTTCATGCATTTAGGCCTTTGGCTGAGGATCTTTTCATTAGAAAAATAAAGATGGCTTTGTATTGGAGGTCACCTTGTGCACAAGCACTTGGGCATAAGCACTTTTTATTAATGTGATGATTTGTTGAATGACGGTCTCCCTACCTACACAGTAAGAGCCACCAGAGCACAGCCCCTCTCTGTATTCACTCCTGCAGCACCTCTGGCATTTCTCATGGTACAGAACATTGAATACATGAATTGTTTGAGACAAAAGATTACTTGTTTTCAGAATTGCATGGCATGGAAAACACTGGAGAAACTAAAACAGAAATTTTAATATAAAGCATCTTAATAAAAGCTAAGATATTTTAATAACCTTTTATTCTACTGTTAATCAAAATGAGAATTTTCTTTATTCTTTATAAATGTAAGAACCCTTCTTTCTTTTTTTTTTTTTTTCTCTTCAAGCATTTGGTGGTTCACATTTATATGATGATAATTCTGAGGCCTGCATTCATTACAGTTACTCATTGGGAAATTCCGAGTTGGAAAAAAGCTATTGCTATCAGAGTTTGACACAACGATAAGTATTAAAAGAACTACGACTTACTGAGCACTTACACCCATTCTTTCAGTTAATCCGACAACAGTCTTATGAATTGCTGTTATGCTCATTTAACAAACAGGGGAAGTTGAAGCCTGGAAGCCTAATAGTCAACCTTGACCACTGGTCAGACCCTGGAATAAGAGCCTTACACACACAACCTCCTTCGATTCCCACAACAGTTTTATGACTATTATTAGCTCTGTTTTACAGATGAGAAGACAGAGGCAAGGAGATAGAAGACTAGAGAGTGCCAGGCTGTGAGCCCAGGCAGGCTGCCCCAGGATTCTCCTGGATAACCATTCTACTGTGGTGTGTCGTGAAGATGGGAGGAGCCAGTGGGAATTAGGAAAATGGATTTATTCTGGCTGTGCAGTGTGTGCTATGAAGGGAGGTTATTTCTTTCTTCCTTTGCCTTCCCAGTTGTTTTCCCCCTGCACTCCAGAGGAAACTGGTCACTGTTTCAGTAGCTTTCTTGTTCATTTTCTTAGCATCGATTCATTGACTCTCTAAAGGAAACATTTAGCTCCTGCAATTGGTGTACATAAGTGGGTTGCATAATAGGAAGGAAACAAGCCAGGACTGGAGACTTCTTTTCTAAAGAAGGATTTTAGAGCCGACTAAGAGTTATTTCACAGAGTGGGTCATGAAACTCAAGTCTCTCTATACCCTTTCATTGCTATGACGACAGGCTGTTCCTACTACATGTAGCCAGAAAAAGCAGCTGACATTTCAATGAGAGGTGCATAGGGGAGAGGTTTACAAAAACAAAAAACAAAACCCAAACCCTCTCATTTGAATTTCAGTTAGAAAGGGGGAAAAACACCCCCAGAACAAGCCAAAACCCCTATTCTCACTTTTAGTAAAGATAAGAAAGGAGAAATATTGGGGGCCTTCTCCTCGTCCAACTAGGCCAACAAAACAGAACTGACTGCAAAGCAGCATTTCGTCTCTCTCTCTCTTAATGGCACTCTGAAACAGAAAACTCCCTTTGGTTTCATTTGACTGGCCATTAAGAAGCAACTAATGGATGAAGGAGTAAAAGACGGTAATAAATACTTCATGTCGAGCCCCTCTACCCCAGGGAAGTACAACAGAGTCAGATTTATCTTTGTATTTCTTTGGGTAAAAAAAGACAATTCAAAGAATATTTCCTTCCTGATCCCCAATTTTGTTAGCAGAAAAATCACTTCAAGGGCATACTGAACACTTTCTCCTGGCATGCCCTTCTGTCAGGTGCTGTACTTGGTATTTAAAAAATACCTCATTTAATTCCCACAACAACCACATTTGTGGGTATTATTATTACTACTTGCTTAATAGATGAGTAAATAAAAGACCTTGAGGGAAAACCTACAGTAAATTCCCTTCTTACAGAGTTCTCTTTGGGACATATAGATAGGGTAGTGTGTTCATATTAGCTGTGACTGATTGATTACTTCATAAGCACCAGGCATAGCTATTTTCTTGACTTAATGTCACCACAGATCTCTGAGGTAGCAACTAATTTTATGACCCTCATTTCCACAAATGAGAAGCCTGAAGCTCAAAGATTCATTTGCCCGAAGTCACAGAGCCTAGCAAAGCCCAGATGGAAACCAGGTCTGTATGTTTCCAGAGCCCCTGATCTGACTTACTTTATTAAACCATGTCCCTACAATCAGTCAAGACCACACACTCTGTTCCCCAGAATTCTGTCCATCTTTTGGTGCCCAAGACAAAAACCGGGCTAGCCCCAGTTGGTACTACCACTGCAAGGTGAGCCTTTGGTGGAAGATGACTGGTGGGCCTGTATGAACCAGGCACCCCAGCTTCGCTAGGCATCTCTTGGACTGGCAGGCCAACTGCGGAAGTTCCTCTCGGTTTAAGGGGCCCCTTTCTCCTTCACTGAAGGTTGTTCCAGAAGGATATGTGGAGGGAAAACTGTAGTTGTTTTTGTTCTTTTTGGTGGAAAATGATTCCTAACACATTCTGGACATTGTGCTAAACTTAAATAGCAATGCTTGTGTACTGTTACAAATTAATGGAATAAAAATGACAAGTTGTCAAGAGGAAATGAAATGAATAATGTTCGGGCGTCATCACTGTTTTTTTACGGAGTTGATAAGTGGAGCTGCACAGGAGAAAGACTTGGAACTGAATCCCAACAGACCTGGAAAAGAAGCCTCAGTAACTGCTGAATGGTTGTACAGAAATTCCATAAAAGAAAAAAAAGGGCAAGATTTATTAATAACATGTACATATTCTTTTGGTTGACTGGACGATAAGTGGATGAGATAGACTGCTCTGCTTTGCTAGATCTTGTTGAATGAATAGAAATACAAACTTAAGTCTTTCCTAAGAAGAGTGTCTTTTTTTTAAATAGTCAAAGTTAACAGTAGTCATTACCATCAAAGTTTAGGTGAATAAGCTCTGAACTGAAAAAAAGTTGGTATCCAAGAGAAAGGGGAGAATTAAAAAAAAAGATTTCTGCTGAGTTGGATTGAGTGAACATTTCTATTCAGTGTACTTAGGCTGTGGGCCAGAAGAAAGCTCAGATACAATGCCAAGGTGACATACTTAACCTCTTTGCAGATTAAAGGCAGTGCAAAAGAGATACTCTTTCCGCAGTACCTCTTGGTTAGAGTATCAACAGCATCAATCTGCAGTTGAAAGCATGGTTTTCTCCTGCAGGGGGACTCTAATACCTAGGAGGAATGAGTGAGCATGACTTGCATTATTGTTTTTCATTTCAACAGAGCCAGAAATGATAGTACCTTAGCTAGAGGAGTTACCATAATCTCCTTAGCTCTTTGGCTCCCCTCTCTTCCCTTTCCCTCCCCAAATAAGACATCATTAAGAATTAGAAAAATTTTATGTGTGTGCATCTTAAAAAAATGGTAGAAGGAGACAAGAGATAATTAGTCATAAAAGTATAAAAGGGAGTTAGGATAGGAATAATAGTCATAATAATTAAAAAATAATCAAAGATCAGAGTAGGATAGGAATTTTCCCACCTTTTGGAAAAGCAAAATGTTCCATTTCTACATTGCTGTTAGGTACAGACTAGGACAATGATGGTGATGAAATAATTTTAGGTAATTTAAACATGGAAAATGCTTTGATTTGAAAGTTTAAAAAAAAACCACATCCCTTATGATTTATTTAATATGTTTAGCAAAATATTTCTACAAAACCCATTCCCAGATTCAGACGTCATCAAGATCTGAATGCTAATGTGACCAGCAACAGTTCTACATTTGTGTTTGTGGGCGACATTAAAAACCATCATTTATTACTACTTACTATTTAATCTTGGAGAAGAAAAGGAAACATGAATATGAGAGTTAAACTTGCCTGTTTAGCTTTTCTGTAAATCACACAAAAGGATTTTTGTTTGTTTTGTAAATAAATGGCTTTGTACTAGGAAAAAAATTTTAGACATCTTCATCAGATCTTACAAATTAGTATAACAAATGCAATGAGATGATACAGTAAACTTATAAAAATTTACCTTCAGGGATGTGACTGGACCCAGAGCCTTGATACAAAATTGGAGTTGAATCTCCTCTTTGCACACAGCCAGGAAGTAAAAGTTGGATAAATAGCCAAACTCTTTAAAAAATCTCTTCTCTCGTTAGCTCTGCTTCTCTTCCCAGAAACACACTGAGTCTGTTGGAGTTGAAATTCTGCTGCTCTGTCAACTAGTTGGGGTCTGAGGTGACAGACAAATGTGGAGGTTGGCAGCGGGTGTGTTTCAGGCTGTCATCGTTTTTGTTGCAGATTCCTGCAGTTCTCCGGCAGGCTGGCCTCTCGGAGGGCGCGAGGAGCTTTCCAGGCAGTGCAAGCCAACCGGGAACGAGCTCATCCTGCCTCTCCTCTAGCTCTTGTTCTCAGAGGCTAATAACTTGGCCAGAACAGAAGCACGTGGCTCTTTATGCATTTTTTTCCTTTTTCAAACAACTCTAAAAGCAAGCAGGATCCCTTTTTTGGGGATTTTTATTTTAAGGCTTTGAAAAGAAACCCTGCTGTTGTTTCTTCTTAAAGGAAATTGGGGGGTGGGGGTAAGGGAAGGGGAGAAGAAAAATTACAGCAGATGCATTTTTACACTGCTTAATTGGAAACTGTTCTCAAGAATACAGTCTCAGTTTTAATAGAAGCGGGATACCTCAGGTACTTTCACTTTTCTTTAAACGACCTTCAGAAACTTCTGGATGGATGAAGCATCACTCATTCATATTATACATCACTTGGATGCCAGTTCAGAAATGGTGTGGTTCATGCACCATTATTCCCCCAACACCACCCTTTACTAAAACCCTCTGTACAAGGACTGGTGTAGGAGAAGAAGTTTTCTCAGGAAATAGACCAGTGTTACCCATTTGTTTTTGACTTGGCTTTAGGGTTATTTATATAGGTGTCTATTCTGTTCTACTGCTACTTCTACCTTTATTGTACATTTATTACGTCAGACACTGTGCTACCAGTTTTTTTATGCATGATTTCAGTTGATCCTCACAAGTCTATATGAGGCGAGTTGAACTGTGATCCCATTTTGGGGTAGTGCTGTATAAATGGTAAGGTCTGGGGCGCCTGGGTGGCTCAGTGGGTTGCCTCTGCCTTCGGCTCAGGTCATGATCTCAGGGTCCTGGGATTGAGCCCCACATCCAGCTCTCTGCTCAGTGGGGAGCCTGCTTCCTCCTCTCTCTCTGCCTGCCTCTCTGCCTACTTGTGATCTCTGTCTGTCAAATAAATAAATAAAATCTTAAAAAAAAAGGTAAGGTCTGCATGCTTTGAGGCCATGCAGCTTGGGTTTGCATCCTGGCTTCCCCACTCCCTAACTGTATGAGCTGGGACAAATTATGTAACCTCTCTAAGCTTCAGTATCCTTATCTGTAAGATGGGGATACAAATATAGAGATGATAATCATCTCTATCTCAGGCAGTCGTTCCGAGTTTCAGGTCAATGCAAGTGCCAAGAATACCTCCTGCCACCCAGCAGACACTCAAATGGTGGCTACTGTGGTTTGCGTGAGGAAACCAAGGTCTAATACAGCTGAGTGATTTTTCCAGGTCTCCAGCTCGTGAGTTATAGAGTAGGATTCCAACCCAGCGACCTTGGCCAATTGCTGTGCTTGCGTTAGCCAACCTCCAGGCATAAAATATCTCCTTGTGAGCGAGCTGTGAGTTCCTCGAGGGTAGGGATGTGCTCCTTCTGCCTGGCACAGCCTTTCGTTGACTCTAAGTGCTCCATTGACATCAGATGAATGGTTATAATTTAATTTAGATTTTTCTACACTTAATGCCAAAGTCGGGCCAAAAGCAAAATAACAACAAAAGTAAACAAAAACCCCACCTATAGTTCTAGGCAAGTCTGTCCTTAGACAATTGTTTCCAACCACTTCAGAAACATTTGCCCTCTTTCTTTGTCAGAACTCCTCAAGAGAAAGGCAACAATAATTATCTCTATTTTGCAGTTGGGGAAATTTGGAAGCAGAGGAAACTGGGCAATTTGCCTAGGAACCGAAAACAAGTCACGGTGCAGCTGGGAACTATCTCACGTCTCTACAATCAGGATTACTTGTTCTGAACGGCCTTTGCAGGCACAGGATGAAATGACGTGATGTCCTTTTTCCTCAGACAATGGGATGTTTTTCCTTAGCCAAGGTCTAGGGTGTGAACCATCTCCTCAGAGGCAGGATCAAAGGCGTGGGCTGTGTTTGACTTTGCTTCTCCTCTGCCTCTGCGCACATCAGGGCCTGCCAAGTGTAGGAGATACAGGCACCATTTTTTTCTGGCAGCTCCTGACGGCCATGGGCATCGTGGTACTATTGCAGGATATGTAGGACAAGCATTTCTGAAGATTTTGCCTGGTTTGGCTACGGAAATTTTCTCTGGGACCTGAAAAATTGACTTCGAATTCTAACCACATTCCCCATTTATTTGAGATAGCTTGATGAGACTGATTTCAGGTAGTTACATTAATCCAATGACAATGTGGAGAAAATTATAGCTGGAGGACTACGGAAAAAAGACTTGACCAATAAAATATTCTAATACTAAAATTGATTTTTTATGTTTTTATGAAATGATCAAAGTGAAATTTCTTATAGAAAGGTACATTAACACAGAAATAACTTGGATAAAGCAAACGGGATTTATATCTTAAGATATGTGACTTATCTCTTAAATGCAATTATGTAGCTACAGAGTTCATTTGTAGGTGGCAAAGCTTGGGAATTTTGATTCTGTTATATTAGATGTTTTCTCTTGATCTTATTAATCTATAAAATGATTAAGAAGATCCACTATATTTCTTCTAACTAGATAACTGATTATTTTTTTAAATAAAAAAACCTTGAATCTACAATGTCTTTTTAAAAAAAAGATTACTTATTTATTTATTTGAGAGAGAGAGAGAGAGAGATTGATTAAAAGAACTAGTGGGAAGAAGGGCAGAGGGAGGAGCAGACTCCCCTTGCAGCAAGGAGCCCAACACGGGACTTGACCCCAGGACCCTGGGATCATGACCTGAGTTGAAGGCATAACTGACTGAGCCACCCAGGCCCCCCTATAATGTCTTTTAAGTATGGCTTTACTTTGGGAAAGTTCATGGGCAGTTATCCAAACTCTTATTGTTTCTAAGGGTGTCTAAGGGTGTCATTTCTAAAATAGTTACAGCTCATGAAGCTGAGGACAATAAACCTATAATACCCACTTAACAGATGGAGCTGGAGATTAGATATAGAAACTTATCCAATGTCTAAATGTGATTGGAGAACTTTGACAAATCAAGTGCTTATTACATTACTGCATAGGACCTGATCCACATAATATTGGCATTGGTCAAAAGGGTCTAACGAAAGCCAGTATCAGAGTTGAAGTATTTTTTTTTTAAACCCTTGAGGACTAGGATTCCTTTTGAGAATCGGACAAAAGCTGTGGGCCAGCTTCTAAAGTCCATCTATGAATTACCCCCTTTCTCAGGGCTCCCATGAAGTTATGAACCTCTGATTTAGGAAACAAAGAAAACATATGAATCAACCCTTAAGCACTGAATAAGCCTTTGTGATATACATAGCACAAATCTCTGGGTGGTACAAGAGAAATATCGTAGTTCCCGCCTAGGAGTCTAAGACACAAGACATAACTCGTTTTCAGAAGGGGTGTGATTCCTTTGGAGTAGTGGAGAGCTCCAGGTAGGAAGTGGTTATGGATGAAGGAAAGTTATGGTGAGAGCAGAGTTTTGATAATTATCTTGTCCAGGGCTTGGCCTGTAGGACCTTCCTGCCTGCTATGCCATGTATTAGTTTGTTAGGACTATCATAACAAACTACCACAGAATAGGTGGCTTACTTACTTAATTGAAATTTATTTTCTCACAGTTCTGGAAGCTGAAAGTCCAAGATCAAGGTGCTAGATGGATTGGTTTCTCCTGAGGCTTCTCTCTTTGGCTTATAGGTGGCTATTTTCTCCCTATGTCCTCACATGGACTTTTCTCTATGTTCACACATTCCTGGTGTCTCTTTCCTTTCTTAAAAGAACACCAGTCATACTGGGTGATAGCTCCACCCTTATGACCTCATCTAACTCGAATTACCTCTTTAAAGGCTCTGTCTCCAAATTCAGTCACATTAGGTGTTAGGGCTTCAACATGTGAATTTGGGGGGGGGGCGGTGGTAGAATACAATTCAGTCCATAACACCCCATCATCTTTCATACCTTGATATTTAATTCCCTGTGGGTCTTACTCCTGGGACCCACACTCATTTCTCAGTTCTGTCTTAGCTACTGACTTCTATTCGTGCAATCTCTCCCACCTTCGAGCACTACCAACATATTCTGGCCCTGATTTCAGATCTTTCATCTCTGTTTTTGTCATCAACCTACTGATCTGCAGAACTTTACTCTAGCCATCCTTTCCTAGGCTGGCTCTTCTGTGGCTTAGTCATACTCTCTAGTTGGTCTTAAGCAGGGCTTGATACAGAAACAATTAATAAGAGAGTGGCAAAATATGCATAATATTCTACTAAATATAATGTAGCTAATGTGATTAACTACTCTTTTTCTAGTAATAACTTTCAAAGCAAAAAAATAAAAGGAGAAAAACTGGTTAGGGTCAGGTAAATTTTATCTCAGTCTAAGTAGTTTGGCTTTTATTCATTAGGTAAAAGGGAGCTCTGGAAGATTTTCCTACTGAAGGTTAGGAAGAAGAGGAAGAAATTAACACAAAATACTGTATTTAGGGGTGTCTGGCTGGCTTGGTCAGTGGAGTTGCTTGCTTGGGGTTGTGAATTCAAGCCCTACGTTAGGTGGAGAGATTACTCAAAAATAAAATCTTTGGGGCACCTGGGTGGTTCAGTGGATTAAGTGTCTGCCTTCAGCTAGGGTCATGAACTCAGGGTCCTGGGATCGAGTCCCTCATCGAGGTCTCTGCTCAGCGGGGAGCTTGCTTCACTCTCTCTCTCTGCCTGCCTCTCTGCTTACTTGTGATCTCTCTCTCTCTGTCAAATAAATAAAATCTTAAAAAAAATAATAAAATCTTTAAAAAAAACCTGTATCTATCAAGACAGGTTAAGCCATCATAACAAATATCTCCCAAACATTAGGGATTTACAACAAATGTTTATTTTTCATTCATGCTACATGTTTACTGTAGGTCTACTGTAATCGTGCTATTCCTTGTCTTCATTCTGGGATCCAGGCTGGCCAACCAGTTCCCATGGCCGAAGGAAAAGAAATATGGCCAACTATGCTTAGTTTTAAAGCTTTTGCCTAAGTGTGATACACATCACTTCCAACTACATTTGATTGACCAAAGCGGATCATGTGGTCACATCTTGAGTTCAGCAATGTGGGAAGGTATATTCCTTCTCCAGAGAAGAAGAACCATAGCCAAGAAAACCAGAAAACAGATTTTTAATCAGAATGGAAATACAAGATAGCCCATTGAAAAAAGTATTAGGAAAAAGGAAGAAAATAAAAAGGGCAGAAACAAAGTTAGAGGAAAAGGGGTAGAATAAAAAAGGGAATGGGGGTAGAAGAGAGAGGAAAAAAGCAGAGGCAACTCTATTGAAGATACAAACAAATAACTGAGAAAACTGGGACAACAGAAATATAAGGGGTTAAATTAGGGTAGAGCAATACTGACCAGATGGTTCTATGCACTTGTAAGTTATGTAGTAGATTCCTAGGGCTGTCATAACAAATTACAACAAACTGGGTGGCTTTCAACAACAGAACTTTCTTTTCTCCAAGTTCTGGAGGCTAAAAGTCTGAAATCAAGGTGTCAGCAGGCACATGCTTTGTAAGAAGGCCTTAGAGAAAAATCCTTCGTTGCCTCTTCCTAGCTTCTAATGGCTCCCAGAAATCCTTGGCATTCCTTGGCTTGGAGCAGCATTATATCAATCTGTGCCTCCATCTTCACATGACCTTCTTCCCTTTGTGTCTTCTCTGAATCCCTGTGTCCTCTTTTCTTTCTTTCCTTTTATTTATTTATTTGAGAGAGAGAGTGAGAGAGAGCACGAGAGGGGAGAAGGTCAGAGGGAGAAGCAGACTCCCCATGATGCTGGCAGCCTGATGTGGGACTCAATTCTGGGACTTCAGGGATCGTGACCTGAACCGAAGGATGTCACCCAACCAACTGAGCCACCCAGGCACCCCGTGTCCTCTTTTCTTATAAGGATATCAGCCATTGGCTCTAAGGCCCACCCAAATCCAGTATGACTTCGTCTTAACTACATCTGCAAAGACCCTATTTCCAAATAAGGTCCCGTTCATAGGCACCATATGTTGAGACTTGAACCTGTTTTTTAGAGGGACACAATTCAAGTCACTACCAGGTAGGCTGCACATTTGACTCTACACTGGGCAACCAAAGGAAGGAGGAAAATAAGATTAGTGGTAAAATTCATAATGTAAAATAATTTCAGAAAAAAAACCAGGAAACACTATGTGAAGCAGCAAATGGTACCCTTACAGTGTTCTTACAATATCACATTTCTTTTTGCTGGTTCCTACAACACCCCTGGGTAGAAGGTAATGGGAAAGAGCTAAAGTCCAATTAAGTAAAATAAATTCTATAAGGCAGTAGCAAATGATCTGTGATAGTTTGGTTTTTATTCTTCAATGCTGACATTAACAAATCTACAGGAACAAGTGTAACCACTATTTGTGATCAAATTCTAATCTCTGTTCTGTGGGTTCTGTTTAAACTTAGTTTCATGCCCCACTGAAAAAATTTGGACATGTACTGAGGGATGAGAGGGGTGGGTCCTTTAGGAGGAGCCAAGGATTTGGGGGAAAGACTCATTCTAAGGGAAGAGGAAGCTAAGCAGATATGATGAGTTCAATTACATAGCCAGTGAAGCAGTGGGACACAGGCATATCATGGAGACATTGGGGATTTGGTTCCAGATCACTGTAATAAAGCAAATACTGCAGACTAAAGCAAGCCAAATAATTTTTTTGGTTTCCCAGTGCATAGAAAAGTTATATTTACCCTATACTGTAGACTATTAAGTGTGCAATACCATGTATCTTTAAAAACAATGTATATATTTTAATTAATAAATACTTTACTGCTAAAAAATGCTAACCATCATCTGAACTTTCAGTGAGTTGTAATCTTTTTCTGGTGGAAGGGCTGCCTCCATGTTGATGGCTGCTGACTGATTAGGGTGGTGGTTGCTGAGAGTTGGGATGGCTGTGGTAATTTCTTAAAATAAGATGACAATAAAGTTTGCTGTGATTAACTCCTTCTTTGACGAACGATTTCTGTGTAGCATGTGATGCTTTCTGATATCATTTTACCCACAGTAGAGCTTTTTTCAAAATTGGAATTAATCCTCTAAACTCTGACACTGATTTATTAACTAGGTTTATGTAATAATCTAAATCATTTGTTGTCATTTCAATAATCCTCACATTATCTTCACCAGGACTATATTCCTTCTCAAGAAACCTCTTTTCTTTGCTCATCTGTAAGAAGCAACTCCTTATTCATGAGAGCTTTATCTTGAGATGGCAGCAACTCAAATAAAATAATAATAAAAATGTTCAAAATCTTATGAAGATTACCAAAATGTGACACAGAGACACAAAGTGAGCAGTGTTGGAAAAATGGTGTTGATGTGATAGATGGTAGCTTACCCTCGTGGTGAGCATGGTAATGTAAAGACTTGTGCAATCGCTATGATGTATGCCTGAAATTAATGCAACATTGTATGTCAACTATACTTCAGTAAAAAAAAAAATGGTGCTGACAGATTTGCTCAATACAGGGTTCCCACAAACCTTTAATTTGTAAAAAATGCAGTATCCGCGAACACAGTAAAGTGGAGTGCAATAAAACAAGATATGCCTGAATATTATTTCCCTTAGTTTTGACCTGAGTCCAGCTCTCAATGAATGTGAGTGCATCCTGGAAAGGGGGAGGGGAGCTCTGGGTTTAAACAAAATACGCCATTTCATCGAATCTCTTCAAAAACCAGGGCATAAGCAGTTTTGAGCTCATACCCATGTGACTCAGTGCAATGAAAGCACAGCAGCCTGTCGTGTATGGCTGACTCCAGAGCACAGTTCCTAGGGCATCTCAGCAGCACCAGCCACAGTCAACAGTGCACAGTATAGATCCTTGGAGTGTTGGTGGTAGTGATGCTGACTGGCATGATGCTCAGCAAGGGCAAGGTGCCTGGTGAGGTTGGTGGCGTTGGGCAATGACTGTGGTGCTCTCTAGAGGTAGTGGTGTCTGGCAAACACAGTGGAACCCAAAGGGGGTAAGGGACGCTTGCTGGTGAGAGGTGGCCCAATCATGGGACTCAGAGCACGGCTGATGATCTCATGTAGCTTTCCAGGCAGTAAATAACCCCAGAGGAGCCATGGCAAGAGATTATGAAATGGAAGACATCATGTGATAACCAGGAATCTAGAATAGAAATCCTTGAGGACATCAGGAAGGTAATGATTGAGCATAACTTTGAGTTGGAGAGCTGAGTTTAAAGAGTAAAGTTGAAAGTAAAAGAAGTAAAGCTGCTGTGGTCTGAGAAAGGAAATAGGAGATTTCTTCTGAAATTAAGATCATTCTCAGTTCAATAAAAATCTGTAACTGTTTTTATGTGGCCAGTTCATGATATTTTCGTACCTGTGTGGAGCAGATTTTCATTTAGTAGTTATGAGTTCTGTCTTTTTGCATTCCTTTTTTCTTTTTTTTTTTTTAAAGATTTTAAAATTTTATTTATTTGAGAGAGAGAGATAGAGAGAGAGAGAATGAGTGGGAAGGAGGGACAGAGGGAGAAGGAGAAGCAGGTTTCCTGCTGAGCAAGGAGCCCAATGCAGGACTCCATCTCAGGACCCCGGGATCATGATGTGAGGTGAAGACAGATGCTTAACTGACTGAGCCACCCAGGCACCCCTGTCTTTTTGGATTCTTGAAGTCCTTCTTCACAATAGCAAGAAATATTTCCTTTCTTCCTCCCTCCTCCCTCCTTTTTTTTTTTTTTTTTCTTTCCTCTGGGAAATTTTAACCAGCATTGAAAGCTCCCAAAAGAACCTACTCTGGTAGTACTTGGCTATGAATGTGAACTGTCAAATCCATTACCAAGGTGCAAGACACATGTCTGAGTTCCAGCCCCAAAAGTTACATGTAAGTACATACAGCCGTTGCTTTGATTCAGAATTGGTGAATTCTAAAATGCCTGCTGTTTTCTTGTACCTCCAATCTTTCGTGCCTACCTCCCTATCAGGTGCCAGATTACTAAAGGACATCAGAAAGGCTCGAAAGGATCTTGCTAATCACCGATGCCATTGAATACTACCAGAAATAAATTCTATTGCCTCTAATCTAAACTACACCAATCAAGCCTTCAGAGGATGGAACACATGTTCAAAATCCTTCTTCTCCCTGGAGGAAGTAGGAAGTAGCAGAGAGCTGATGAGTCAGACAGACCTGAATTCAAGCCCTAGCTCTGATGCATCTTAGTTGTGTGACCTTGGGCAAGTTACTTAGCCTCTCTGTCTTTCCATGTCCTCATCTTTCAAATAAGGGTGATAATAATGCCTATCTCGTAAGGTAATTTGGAGGAAAAGAGAAGATGTTGACATAATGCTTTGTCCAATGTGTGACTGGACTAGGGCTCAATAAATAATAATAATAAAAAAAAAGATAATGATGATCATGATGATGTAGGCCCCCAATAAGGAAACTAGACATTGCTGGAGATTGTCCCAGAGCCTTCTGTAATAAGAATTAGCACGCCTCCTCTTTCCACATAAACTGTTAGTATCCTCTTGAGGGATGAAACACATCCTTTTAGTCAAGCTCTGCAAACACAGCAGCTGCTCACATCAATCCCTGGAGTCCCGTGTCATCTTTTCTCAGACAGAACCCTCATTGAGTTTGGGGGAGTTCGGGTTGGGTGTGTATTAGCAATGTGAGCTCTGCTAGCTGCTCTCTTTTTCTGACCTCACCTTGGGAGAGACACAGAGCCCAATCTATCAAATTGCCTGAGTGTGGATCTCTTGTCCAAGTGAGGTGCAGCTGGACTTCATACTTCCATGCATTTGACTTGCAGGATGTGTCTTGTTCACCAACACTGGAGTTTGCACTCAGGCCATCTCATGGGTGAGGTCACTTTGCTGTTATTCGCCAAAAGCCGCCCTTCTCCAAATCTGTCTGATGTTTTCTTGGCTGTAGTGTTAAGTTCCCAAGGCAAGATGTTTCAGACTAAAAAGTACTGTTTGTGTAATGAAATGATCTTATTCTGGAAATTTGTTCTGGTGCTTGTGTTTTTTCTTCTTGGTTTTGAGCAAGGGCATCTGTATTTTTGTCAATATTTCAGTTGTGAACAGTACTGGGTTTGTTACAGAGCTTTCATGAGGTCTTTACACAGGAGCATTGGTGATGCTATGACTGAGGCTTGATCTCTCACAAATGATAAGCAAGCAGATTTGATCTGGTTAGAGTCTACCTGGCATTAACTGGCAGGCAATACAGAACAGATAATTTGCTCAAAGTCTGTTCTGTCTAGTATTTCTCAAATATTCTTTTCAATATTACTCTCCCAAGGGGCCCTTTGAACTTTTTTCACCTAAGTGTCCCCTCCCTATGCAACTATAATACCACAAATAATTCTGTATATCCATCTATGTACTATATCCATAGCTGTGTTTTATATATTTAAAAAAAATAGGATTAAAAAAAATAGGATTTTTTTGTCCCTCCCACGAACCAGTTTGGCCCCCTTGACAAATGACCTCATCAACTGATTGAAACACATCTCATGCTTAAAAATACAATTTACTGTGGTGTAATCAATTGACTATCATACTTTATGGTGGGAGAAACTGAGTCATTCCTGTTTTTCTGTTTAACTCTGTATAATAACAATAATCATTACTCTAAAAATTTTTAGAAAGGAAAAAGGCAAAACAACTTTTTGGGGACATTATAATTGACTTTCTGAGGAAATGTAGTCAAACTGTTCATAATTACAATTTTTTCCATCCAAGTCAGCAATTCTCACATTGTATGTTAATAGCTGGTTCAGATTTAGAAAAAAACAGCAGGACAAGGATCTCTTGCAAATGCCCTTCTTCATTCCCTGTGATCAGATTCTTGATGAAAGCTCTGGTCACCTCACATCCAACTGCTGTGTCCCTCTGGACTCATATTCACAAATGCAATTGCCCCAATGAGTCAGGAAGGTCTCATACACTAAGAAAGAAAGTCTGAAGTAGGAAGACAAAACACTCAGGACAATGAGGACTGGCAGCTGACACCAAGCTTTTGTGTCCTAAGACAAGAGGCAGTGCTTGGGACTTGGAAGCCAGAAAACAATATGTGGTCCATGGAGAGATAGTAGCTGCTATTCAACTCTTGCAGTCTTACTGTCATGAGGAAATGACAGCTGGTGTCACCAGATCATTTTAGCATTTTAAAGAGAAGCCAGAGATCTGAAACTTTATATGATCATTAAATACTGCTCAACAGAGGCAGAGCAGTGGGTTGTGGGGTTTGGGAAGGGAAAAATGAAACAAGATGGGATCGGGAGGGAGACAAACCATAAGAGACTCTTAATCTCACAAAACAAACTGAGGGTTGTGGGTGGGGGTGGAGGGGTAGGGGTAGGGTGGTGGGGTTATGGATATTGGGGAGGGTATGTGCTATGGTGAGTGCTGTGAGATGTGTAAGACTAATGAGTCACAGACCTGTACCCCTGGGGCAAATAATACATTATATGTTAATAAAAATAATTTAAAAAATAGTGCTCAACACTCTTTAAGTAAAATAAGATAGGTCTATGGGCTGGATTGAGCCACAGAACACTAATTTTTGACCTTGGTTCCGGATACTTCCTCCCTTTCCAATCCAATCCAACGTGAACAGTAGTTTAAAAATTTATTCCTCTCAAAGTGTAACTCACATCGCATCCCTCTCCTGCTTAAAAGCTTTCAATACCTTCTCATTCCCTACTAAGCCGATTCTAAACTCATGAGCCAGGTGTTTAAAACGATCTGCTATGTTATGTACTAACTTTCATGAGCACTAATATTTTCTTTTCCTTGCCTTGTAATTTTCTGCCTCTGTGCTTTCGTTTAGGTGGCTCCCTCTGCCTGAAATTCCCATGCTTAAAGCCAACCAGTTTTTCAAGGTCCAACCTAGATGCTTCATTTCTAAGAAGCTTTCTCTGCTACCTCTAATAGGAAGTTATTCTTTGAACTTCAATAGCATATTTTTTGAAAGAATTTTTTATTGTGGTGAAATACACATAAGATGAAATGTACCTACTTAACTATTTTAAATGTACAGTTCAGTGAATTTATAGGCATTTATAATGTGCAATCATCACTATCATCTGTCTTTAGAACGCTTCATGTAAAACTGAAACTCTGTACCCATTGAACAGTAACTCTCATTCCTCGCTCCCTTTAGCCCTGGAAACCACCATTCTACTATCTGTCTCTATGGCTTTGACTATTCTAAGTACCTCATATGAATGGCTCATATAGTAATTGTCTTTTTGTGACTGGCTTATTTCACTTAGCATAATGTCCTCAAGCTTCATCCGTGTTGTAACATGTATCAGAATTTCCTTCCTTTTTGAGGCTGAATAATATTCTGTTGTATGTATAGACCCCATTTTGCTTAGCCATTCATCTGTCAGTGGACTCTTGGGTTGCTTCTATATTTTAGCCATTATAAAAAATGTTGTGATGAACATGGGTGTATAAATATCTCTTTGAGATCTTGCTTTCAATTATTTTGGTATATACCCAGAAGCAGAGTTGCTGGATCATATAGTAATTTTATTTTAAATTTTTTGAGGGACCTCCATACTGTTTTCTACATCAGCCGTACCATTTTACATTTCCAATTCTGTACACGAGGATTCTGATTTCCCCACATCTTTGCTAACATTTGTTATTTTCCTTTTTGCATGGTAGCCAGCCTAATGGGTAAGAGGTAAATACTATGTTACCTTTGATAAGGTGCTTAGAACACCTGATGCAGAGTAAGTGCTGCATCCATATTTGTCCTGCACTGGAATATGTTGGTTCAGAAGGAGCAGTTCATCAACTGTCCCTCTTCACTTCCTGTCTCTGGCTTTGTCCTATGTCATAGCCAAAGAGCTCATTACTTTTTTTCTTTGGCATTTATCATTTTTCATGTAATGAAGATATGTATACAGGTCCCTTCACCCTTCTGGGTAATATTTTAAGACAGGGAAAATTTTGATATAACTATGATTCCCTACAGTGGCAAATACTCAATAAATATTTGTATAATGAGCATTTGTGATGTTATCAATTGTTTCATCCACCAGATCATTCCTTCCCACACTCCCCAAAAGTTCCAAATTTACTAATGTGCTACTTGAAGAGGAACAAACTGAGATAAGGTATATGTAATTAAGGAAAGGTAATTTGCAAGAAATGATCAGGCCTCTCAGGTATTTGCATCAAACCCTCCACTGACTTAAATGTTGAACTTTTAAAACATTTTTAAACTTCTATCATTAAAGATTTAACAGAAAGTCTACTGACCCTTGTTTGGAGATGCTGTTTAATGTCCTACCAATTTTTAAAAATTGGTCTGACAATGAGAAGGGCTAAAGAATGAGTGATTCTCAGGTTCTTGACTTGAATAAAGGAATTTGATTTCTCATTTACCTTCTACACTCCTATGTACAAGCCAGTATCCTTGAAAGTGGCCACAAGAGGGGAGTATGAACCACAGGCATCTTTCACAAAGGCATGAACTGATGAATCATTCTTTCTCCAGCTGAATGCATGCTTAATTCTGAACAACAGTCAATTGAATAATCATATTCCTTCCGGCCGATTGTCAAAGAATGAATGTGGGCTTGCTTCAAGTATTCATGGAAAATACAATCTTCAACTCTCAACTCCAATCATACCACAATGCTGATTAGAAGAAAAATTTATGGGAAGGGGCTGAAGGACATGCAATTCTTCTCCCTCAGTTCCACCAATGTCATTTTACCTTTGCATTAAACCAGAATCCTGAGAAAACTGTGTTCTTGGATTACCTTGTTTACCCCATTTAGAATCGTTTATGATGGATTGTAATAGGCCTGGGACAGCATGTCAAAATCACAATTTGATACAATCAATGAGATGAATGTATGAACTACAAACTGAAAAGTGCTATGAAGGGAAGGAAGAGTCCCAGCATGAAAGTGCACAATGGGAGAATTGGACTTAGTTGGGAAGAAGTGCTCTTTGAACACAAGGATGAATATGTTACCTGAGTGACAGGGTTGGGCCACAGACATTCCTGCCCAGAAGGGGACAGCACTGCGCAGAATTCCAGTGAGGCTAAAGTACAGGTAAAGATAAGGAAGGTATGGGGCAAGTCTTGAGAGGACTGTCAGGTTTTGGTGGTTCTGCCAAGGCTTCTGTTTTACCCTCTATCTTTTGTCTACTATCCTTTCATAATAAATACATTTTTGTGGAAAAGGATGGGGTATAAATGTCAAGTTATTACTCCAAGTTGCACTACAAGCTGGCTCCATCAAACACTACATGAAAACCATTTTACACATTCATTACCACCAAGGGTCGCCCATTTCCATGGGTTCACACTCAGACCCAGGTGTGCTGGCCCACTTTGGGCAAGCCCATGGACTTGAGAACACAGACTGGCTTTGCTCTCATGGCAACTGGAGGCTCACATTATTCTATCTTTGCAGCACATCCAGATCAAGGGTTAGAGAGTTCTTCTCAGAAGTTAGGTTTATTGACAATTTAGAAATAATAGCTCTTTCTTCTGGTTCTGTAAATACTACCATCAGTTGCCTCTTAAAAACACTTCAGGGAGAGGCACCTGGGTGGCTCAGTGGGTTAAAGCCTCTGCCTTCGGCTCAGGTCATGATCCTAGGGTCCTGGGATCAAGTCCCAAGTCGGGCTCTCTGCTCAGCAGGGAGCCTGCTTCCCTTCCTATCTCTCTGCCTGCCTCTCTGCCTACCTGTGATCTCTGTCTAATAAATAAATAAAATCTTTGAAAAAAAAAAAAACCACTTCAGGGATAAAGAGGCCAAGTGAATAAAAAGGCAGTATTTTATAGTTGCTTTTTAAAGCAAAGATTATTTATTTATTTATTTATTTGACAGAGAGAGAGAGAGAGAGAGAGATCACAAGCAGGCAGAGAGACAGGCAGAGAGAGAGGAGGAAGCAGGCTCCCTGCTGAGCAGAGAGCCCGACGTGGGACTCGATCCCAGGACCTGAGATCATGACCTGAGGCGAAGGCAGAGGCTTTAACCCACTGAGCCACCCAGGTGCCCCTATAGTTGCTTTCTGATTATAAACTTTCATTCTGCTAGCTCTGCTGAGGATGAGAATGTGTTGGTAAAAGATTCCTAAAGGAAACCTCTATGGTTAGGCATTTTTCCCCTCATCCGGTTGCCTTTGTTCTCACTATTAAGTTAAACCAAGGCCTCAGTGAGGACAAAACAAAACATTTCAATGTTGCTTATCTTTCCTATATCACAATGGCCTATTTGCTTATTTATTTTTAAATATTTTATTTATTTATTAGAGAGAGAGAGAGCATGAGCAGAGGGAGAGGGAGAAGTAGACTCTCTGCTGAACGGAGAGTCTGATGTGGAACTTGATCCCAGGACTCTAGGATCATAATCTGAGCCGAAGGCAGACACTTAACCGACTGAACCACCCAGGTGCCCCAAAAAGGCCTATTTCTGAGCCCTTACTCACTGTAGTGAAACACGTTTCATTTAGTGAGAGTGCTTACAAGTAGGGTAACTCACTCATTGTGCCCTAACCAGACAGAGCTCCTTCCTGATGCTTCAAAACACACCAGACACACTGCTGCCACAGGACTTTAGAACTCACCGCTCCCTCTACCTGGAATGTTCTTCCTCCACATAAACTACAAGTCTGACTTGTTTACCTCCTAGTTTTTGACTGAATATTACCTTCTCAAGAAAGTTCACCTTGGTCATCCTATTTAAAAGTGGTGACGCCCATGAACTCCTGATTCTTTTCCCCCTATTTCAGAGGTTGACAAACTATGGTCCCCTTTTTGCAAACAAAAATTTTTACTGGAACACAACCATATTCATTTTTTAATGTATTGACTGTGCCCAATTCTGCCCTATTACAGGACAGTTGAGAGATAATGTGACCTGCAAAGAGCATGGTAGGTTTTTAATAACTGCTTGTTGAATGAATGAATGAATGAATGAATGAATGAATAGAAACTGCTCCTGGAAGATTAGACAGTTATGGTCAATATCATTATTTCAATATATCTACAACTTTTCAAGAGGGGAGGATAAATATTACACCAGCATATATTCCCAACCTAACATGCAGAAAGGTGGGAAGCATGCTCTTATGGGTTTGTCTCTAAGCCTTATACACCTGCTTACTTCTACTAAAACACCTACATGATCCCAAAATACACACTAGAGGAAAAGGCTTTTTTATAAAAGTAAACATCTTTTGCAGCTCTAAGACATTTGGCTTTTGTTGGGGAAGTACTATTTTCATGTTCAGACAGAAGAATGTCTATTTTTACACTATAGCCAGACAAGACCTAACTATCGAGCGAAATGGGTAGGTGCATTTTCAAACTCTGTCTTTATTTCACTTAAAAGAAGAGGGGAAGGGATAAGCTCACCTTTTGACCAAGGAAATAAAAGATTCAACCTTCCAGTTCTTTCAGCAGTTGACAAAATTTTTTCGCATAGGGTACATTTCTTGATCACATCAACAAACACCAATTTACAGAAAATAGTCTCTTGTCTATGCAAAATATTCACACAGTCACTGCAAAGGCATTAAGGTTGGATCCTATGTAACCAGGATTCTGAAATTTACTTTTGACGTCTGTTGACTTTTTAATCGCTACTTCACTTGCAGATTCCAAAGGCACAGACACATCAGCCTCCTTACTGTTTTGAGAGAGTATTTGAGGATGAGCATGAGCTACGAGTTATGTGGCACAACTGGATCACCCCAGGACAGCCAGCCTCAACTGGGGATGATTCTGCGTTTAGCAAAACCTGGAGATATTTTTGATTGTCGTGACTGGGAAGGTGCTACTGGCATCTTAGTGTTACTTAGCATCAGCCACGGATGCTTCTAAACTTTCCACAATGCCCAGAATAGGCACCCCGACTTCCCAACAAAGAACTGTCTTGTCCAAAATGTCAGTAGTGCTGAGGCTGAGAAACCCCGTCCTATAACAGAGTTAACACTTTCCCTTTTCCTTTTGCTTTCTTGTTGCCTTAGTGATGTCATCACACGCAACCCAGAATTAATAGGTGCCTATTTCCTCCGTTACTGGGAGAAGATAATACAATACCATAAATCATTCAAGCATTAAAAACCCTAAGGAAGAGAGTTAGTCCTATTTATTATGATTAATTTGTGTCTCTAGATTTCATGGCTGTATTGACTCAGGGATGCTTCTTGAAAGTGTAAATAATTTAGAGAACCTAAATCCTCAAATTGTTATTGGAAGAAAGTGTGTTTGTTTTTTAATTTCATAGAAGTCTTGGGTTCATGGTGGCAGAGGGCTGGTGTGGTGGTAGGGACTGCTACATAAATGAGGAGCCAATAGGTAAGCTCCAAGTGTTGGAACCTCCTATGCTTGACACAGATCATCTTCTCACAAGAGCTTATGCAAACTAAAAGAATATGTTTTAGGCTGGAATTATGTGCACTTCTGCATAAATGTCTAGTAGATTTTTAAGGGGAGGTTAATGATTAGGATATAGCACAAGGCTCTTCCACTCAGCAAGCTGGAAACACTTTAGATGTAGAAGACTGAGTTGAATGCGCCATTGGTCCACCCTATCATGTTATTTCTTAGGTTTCCATATGTTTTCTTAAAAGAGGAGAATATGGGGCGCCTGGGTGGCTCAGTGGGTTAAAGCCTCTGCTTTCGGCTCAGGTCACGATCCCAGGGTCCTGGGATCGAGCCCCACATCGGGCCCTCTGCTCCTCGGAGAGCCTGCTTCCTCCTCTCTCTCCCTGCCTGCCTCTCTTGCCTAATTGTAATCTCTGTCAAATAAATAAATAAAATCTTTAAAAAAAAAGAGGAGAATATTTTTTCTATATCAATTAAATTGAAGAGAAAATGTAACATTTGTTCCCAATGTAATATACAAAGTCCTTGCATTGGTCTATAAGGTCTAGAGGCTATGGCCGCCTTGATCTTGTTAACCTCATCTCCTGCTACTCTCCCCTCACTCACTTACTCTGCTCCAGAACTCTGCCTCTTTGCAGCTCCTCAAATCCTTCAGATACATTCTGGCCGGGGCCTTTCTACTTGTTCCTTCTTATGTCTAGAATGTTTTTTCCTCATTTATCCACTTGCTCATTCTCTCCCAAACTCAAGTCTCTGCTCCAATTTCTCCTTACTGAGACTTCTTCTGATCACACTATTGAATATTTCAAACCACATCTTTGCTGTCTCCCCTCAGCTCTCTTGATCCTTCTTCCCTACTCAACTTTCTCTGGTTTTATACAGTATTAATAACAAACAAATAGTTTAAATAATGTACTCATTTATAATGTGACATGTTTATTTTCTGCCCGCCTTTGCTAGAATGTAAGCTTCTCGAGGGCAGGGATTTTTGTCTGTTTTGCTCACCAAAGTATCTCAAGAGCCTAGAACAGGACCTGGCTCATAGTAGCCATTCCATACATATTTGTTGAATAAGTGAATAGGTTGTTTAAACATAAGCAGGGGCAGAGAGCTGTAGTAAAGGCAGGGGTCTCTGTGAGGGATTTACAACTCTCAAGAGGGCAGTGTGTAGACACCACAAAAGAAGCGCAGAAAGGAAGACAAAGATGGTGGAGAAGGTGTGATATGTATTGTATTTTACATTTTTTTCTAGAATTAACCTTAGTGATACGTATCTGAGGAACAGGAAAGCGCTTGGTATACGTGCAGATAGGCAGCTGTTTCTAGTGGATTTAAGTGAGAGGGAGAGAGAGAATGAGAGAGAAAGTGTGTGTGTGTGTGTGTGTGTGTGTGTGTAGGGAAGGCATTACAATAGTAGGCTAAGAAACTTCCCGTCACTTGACCTCTCCTACCTTCCACCTCCATACACTCAACCATCATGCTCATACCTGCAGCATGCCATCTGGTTTTTATTTTTATAGTCAGACAAAGATGACAAACTCAAGATGTCTCTGGGTATAACCTTAAATACCTCTCAGGGCCACAGTGAGACAAAACAACTTCATTTTTACCAGACACAAGACAAAGATGACTCATCAGACAAAACAAATCTAGTTTTACAAACCCACCTGTTCACTCCTGGGAAGCTGTTCTAACTTGATACTCCAGTGTGCTCCAGCTGAATTAGGAGGCAAAAATGGAAAGTTTATTAGAAAACAATAAGGCTATATTAGTTTATGCTTTCTTCCCCAGTATGTGGATTCTGCTTAGAGAGCACAGCTTTGAACATGAGCTCTGCATTAGTTTGGAGGATAGGAATCAGACTGCCTGGATTTAAATCTTGCTCCCTTACTTAATGGTCGTGATTAAAGGAAAGCTATCTAATTTTTTTCAGCCCTTAGTTTTCCCATCTGTAAAAAGTACCGTGAGATTATTGTGAGGATAAAGTGAGCTGATATAAAGTGTCTAGCACAGTACCCCAGTTAAGGGTATCCAGGCATATCGTATCATACAGGCAGTCACATTGTATTAAAATTCTGGCTTTGCTACTCACTTGCTATACAACTTGGGGCAAGATACTTCATATCACTTTGCTCCAGCTTCATTTTCAAGAGACAAATACCGCAAAGGATTGTTATGAGAATCCAACAAAACAGTTTAGAGAGAGAACTTAGGAAAGACCTGACACATAGCAAGTGTGCCATAAAGATCACCTTCTCTGCTCTTACTTCCCGCTACAATTACCACTACCACTGTTGCTCTTACTGCACCCACTGTGCTGCTGCTGGGATATTACTAGGCAACGGGAGGAGGTTGGAAAAACCCCACAAAATTTTACTCTCAAAGAGACTCTTTGAAATGTTTTTGAAAACATTTTCTCTCGCCTTCCTATCCGTATTCCTTTGTTTACCACTGAAGTGCGATCATTTATCCATAGAAATTGGTGAATGATATCAAGATATTAGAGTAAGGGGAGACACTTCAGATTCGTGACTCTGGAGGCGGTCAGAGTTCCTTGGGTTGTAATTTGAAAGGCATCTTTGAATGCAAACCTCCCTGTTTTCCAGTTCATTTCATTTGTACGTGGACTTCAGCATACTGAAAATAATGGCAAGGATGAGGAGTTGGCTGTAACTGAGGGATAACTGGTCACTCTGGGAGAGGCAGCGAGTTCTCTATGAATACCTATTTCGTCTTTCTTCTCTAATATTAAAATTCCTGGGTCATAGTGGGGCACTCTGATTTTTAGTTGGAGACCCTTTTTCCCAGATTCACTTGCAGCTGGCTGTGCCCTTATGACCAAGTTCTTGACAACAGAGTGACAACAGAAGTGATATGTAGCACTTCCAGGTTATACCCTTAAAAGAAATGGGCAATACACATTTCTTTTCCTTTCTTTCTTCTCACTACCTGGGATGTATATATGATGGAGGGTGTTGGAGCAGCCGTTTTTGACAAAGAGACGGAAAGTTCTTTCTCTTTCTTTCTTTCTTCTTAATTTTTTAAAAAAGATTTTATTTATTTATTTGACAGAGAGAACACACACAAGTAGACAGAATGGCAGGCAGAGGAAGAGGGAGAAGCAGGTTCCCCATTGAGCAGGGAGCCTGATGTGGGACTCGATCCCAGGACCCAGGGATCATGACCTGAACTGAAGGCAGAAGCTTAACCAACTGAGCCACCCAGGCGCCCTGAGATGGAAGGATGTGGAGATGTCCTACCACTTGGATTGTCTATCTCTGGACTTTCACAGGTGAGACAGTGATAAACTTCCATATTATACTGGCTGCTAGACTTTAGGATCTCATAGCTTATAACTAATACAGCTAAAATAACTAAAAAAAGTGGCACTCCACTCAACCACAATCATAAAGGAAGACAATGTCAAACAGTTTGAATGTAATGAAGACATTTCAGAAAGGAAATACCATCTTTTGAGGTAGATCATTTTAAATCTAAGAGACTACATTAAGTTTTGAACTTCAAAGCATTTTCCAAGCCCTTTTCTCATACTTAGTGCCCTGCTAAAGGTCCAGCTCTAGCGACCAGTAGTAACTCACAGTTATGTCTGCAACCGTATCAATTACCCTCGCTCTTCAGGTTTGTGGTTAGATACGATTTAATATGGCTAGAATTCAAACAAATACCAATGTTATTATCTACATAGCCTATATTTAGGGTTTTAACATATTCAGTCTATGGATTACAGTGATGCAGACACCAAAGTAATTGACCCTAAAATTTAGGATAAAAGATAAGTACGTTAAAATGCCAGCAAGAGGTCGATACAATCACATCAGGGAATGACATGCTCAAGATTTGCAAATCTGAATTATTAACTGTGAGCACGTACTGCTTTTATATTTTAAAAAAATCTTTAAAAAAATTACATGCCAAGGTTGCAATTGATTGTTTGCAAGTTTAGAATTATCCTACAATTTGGAGGTAGTTTACTGCTCTATGAGAGTGAGTTTAAGCATCCTTAGGAAGTCAGCATTTTATACACACACACACACACACACACATACACACACATATGTATTTATTGAAGTTTAGCTGACACGCAGTGCTACATTAACTTCAGGTGTACAAAACAGTGATTTGATAACTCTATACACTATACTATGCTCACCACAAGTGTAGCTCCCATCTCTCACGACAGCACTTAACTATACCACTGACTTATAAGGAAGTTAGTATTGTAAAATATTGAAAATTAGTACTTTTGGGAATGAGCATGTTAATGGAAATTGAAAGGAGCAGGTTCGTGCTGCAGTATAAAATCCACCATAAGATAAGTGACCCTGCCATAGAAAGGGTATTAAAAGTTGACCTTTCTCTTCAGCACAGCCATGGCCAAAGGATGATTTCAACCTATACACTTTGACTGTGATTCATCTGGGAATATCTAAAGTGAAGGCAGACTTTCATCAAGCTAGTACAGCCTTATAAAAATGCCTACAGGAACATCCATACTCTGTGCTTTCCTTCTGTAAACATACGCTCTGAGGTTTGGGCCTTTGAGATCACAGGTATATGTATGCTAATTTTATGCTTGGGGAACACGATTTTTTTTTTCTTTTTAAAGATTTTATTTATTTATTTGACAGAGAGAGATCACAAGTAGGTAGAGAGATGGGCAGAGAGAGAGGAGGAAGCAGGCTCCCTGCTGAGCAGAGAGCCCGATCCCAGGACCCTGAGATTATGACCCCAGCCAAAGGCAAAGGCTTTAACCCACTGAGCCACCCAGGTGCCCCGGGAACACGATTTTTAATAATTAAACAGTTTTCAGTTTTAAATTGGACAAAGAAAAGAAAGGTAATATTGAGCTTAAAAATAAATGATTACCCTACTATACACCAAGTAGCCAGAGGGAAAATACTGATATACTAAATGCTGACAAGAATACAGGGAAACTGGATCTTTCATATATTGCTGGCTGAAATATGAAGTGGGCAATAGGTCTAGAAAACGTTTTGTGGTTTATTATAGAGTTAAATATATACTTATCATATAACCTAGCAATTGCACCCTTGGACATTTATCTTAGAAAAAGGAAAATTGATTGAACAAAAATCTGTACACAAATGCTCTTAGCATTTGTAAAAAAAATTTCAATTGTAAAAGACCTAACTGGAAACAACTCAAATGTTCTTACAAAGGTGAATGATTATAAAAATTAAGGTAAATCTGTATAATGGAACACTATTTTGAAATACAAAGGAATTATTTACACACACATCAACTTGGATAAATCTCAAGCCATAATGCTAAATGAAAAAAGCCAACCTGAAATATTACCTATAGTATCATGTTCTTGAAATAGCAAAATGATAGGGATCAGATCAGTGGAGAACAGAATAATGGGGTTAGGGATGGAGGTGGAAGGAGGTAAGACTCTAAAGGGGTATCATGAGGGAGTTCAGTGGTGATAAAATCTATATACTGATAACACTTCATAGAACCATACCAAGGGAGTGTATGTGAAAAACAATGAAATTTGAGTGAAGTTCTATAGTCTAGTTAATAGTATTCCTGGTTTTGATAATGTGCTGTAGTTAAGTGAGATGTTACTTTAGGAGAAGCTGGGTGAAGGGTTCACAGGACCTCCCTATACTATTTTTGCAAATTCTTGTGAATCTATAACTATTTAAAAATAAAAAAAAATTGAAATAATGATTATATTAACTCACCAACTATTATAGTCTATTTTTAAATCATATTCTATTTTATTTTATTATTTTATTTTATGGGAGGTAACGCGAGGAGGAGTGAGAATGCCAAACCACTTAATCAGAACGTTCTGTTCTCATCTGTTTATCCCTCTGGGAAGACTTCTTACGATGACAGAGTTCCTGGGATACAGTCTGAAAATCACTTCTAAAAGGTTATAGAAATGTCTTGAGACAATAAAAATCCAATCAGATATAATAATTTAGTTGTTTTTTTAAAAATAATTTCATTTTTTAATCAAGAAAAGTAGATATGCTTTGGAAGGCAATTTGATTATTATTTATGGTAACAAAGGGTTATAGCTTCCAAGGGAAGTGATTACAAGTAGTCACATATTTTAGACATGGAACGAGAATTGGTTCATTATGAAATTACGGATGCTGATGTTAACCATAGCTGACATACTGCTTATTGCATTGCAAGGAAATGAAATTGTTGGTGGACTTTTCCTAGAAGTCATTTAAAACGAGCAGTTAGCTGGTAGAACAGTGATTTTTCAATCTGAGATCCAGTTAGGCAAGACAAGAACAGCTGCAAAACTATTCAGCTTGGCCTAGCACAGGATTTGTTGCCAATATAAACTGCATCTCTAAATATTCAAAAACAATCTGTACTTGCTCCTATGAAATTTTGCCCTCATGCAGACGTTTTGGACAACAAAACAGTGTGAGGTGGTTGTCAGCTGCCTCTTGCCGAGCTGTTTCTTGCAGTATCTGTAGAGGCAAAGCTTTCCTGGTAGGATCTGACCAGATGTGGTTTGGACCCTTCACTCTACATGCCCAACATACCTACCCAAAGCCCCAGTCAGTCTCTTCTCCCTGTGACCAATGCCTGATTACGGCTGTGGTGCTTAGACAGGGCCTCTGGGTAATTATAGAGTTGGCCTTGTGGTTGTCTTCCAGGAAATGGCAAATACCACTTGCCTTAGTTTGTCCCGGCAGACTTCACTCGGGGACAACAGGAAACAAATGCCATGTAAGGGCATCCTGCAGCAGCTGTTGCTTTTTGGCAGCTGGAAGGTAGACATGTTCTCTTTCACCATCTCCGCTTCCCCTTCCTAAATCAATTTGAGACTTGTCATTAAGAAAAATTTGTACATATACGGTGATCCTCAAAAGGATCTACACTGGATAGTTGCTTTTGACCTTCCTCTACTTACAGGGACTCAGAGAATGTTTTTGCTGCGAACTTTTTCAACACTATTATCTTACTGCCAAGTCTCCTGGAAAGTTCTTCAAAGAATTTCTCTGCTTACATCATTTGAGAGAACAGTAGCTTTATTAGCTTGTGGCCAAAAATGGATTTAAAAAATATAGTTAGTTCCCAGAATTAAACTTACAGCTGCAGAAACTCAATTTTTCTCTGAATTGTTAAGTTTGGATGCGTACTGTGAAACTAGATCAGGAGCATGTTGTTTGATGGGGCTGGAGGTGGGTAGGTCAGATAGGGTCTTCTCAGGTATCCTCACCGTCTATTGTCCTTGGGTACCTGTCCCATTTTCCTACCATAAGAGGAAAATAATAGGGTATTATAATATGAAAGGAAACCATGGCTGAAAAAGCTTTGGAATATCACAGAATGTTGTGTGGCCATTAAAAATAATGAATCAGAGCTAATCCAAATGACTTTCAGCAATTCCCACAAATTATGTTGAATGAGGAATATAAGATGCAGAGCAGTATGAGACTTATATGGGGTACTCAGCATTGGTCTCTTTTGCTTGCAGGTTGTACATTTGGCAGGTGCAATAGTTAAATAGTTAAATAGTTAAATTAGCACTGGTGAATGGGCACATTCATATATGTTGGGCACATGTACAGTCTCTATCCCCAAGACAAAGCTATTTCATCCATTTCCCACTGTGCTAGCAGCAGGTGGCTGTTGGCAGAGGATGAATAATGTCAACTGGCCAAGTCATTTTTGTCTACTTGGCTGTTTGGTGCCCTTTCCATGTTGGTGATCTTGGGTGGGTGTTAAGTGTTTTAAAGCTCTTCATACTTTATGCTCATTCTCTAATGTTCAACTACATGCCTATTTCCCAGACCTGTTTTTTCCTGATATTCCAGCCCTTCTCCTTTTAGACCCCCATACTGGTTTAGCAGTGTTTCCCCCAAATTCATGCCTCCCTAGAACCTCAGATTGTAACCTTATTTGGAGTTAGTATTTTTGTAAATGTAATTAGTTAAAAATCTTGAGATAAAATTATCCTGGATTTAGGGTAGGTCCTAAGTCCAGTGACTGGGGCTCTTACAAGAAGAGGGGAAGACACTGACAAGTACATGGAGAAGAAGGCAGTGTTGATGATGAGGCAGAGATTGGAATGATAAGTCCACAAGCCAAGGAATGCCAAGGATTGCTGGTGAACACTGGATGCTAGGAGAATGGCTTCTGATGATTCTTCCTTAGAGCCTCTAGAAGAACTAACCCTACTAACATCTTGATTTCAGACTTCTGGCTTTCTTGATCTATGAGGGAATAAATTCAAGCTGCCTAATTTGTATGACAGTTCTAGGAAAAGAGCACAGTCCCTGACCAGCTGGCCAAGCATTTGCTACTATCTAAGAGTCCAACGTATACTTTAAGCTTAGGTCCCTTGTCTCTTCACACAAAATGGATGATTACGTACATACCGTGAGGCTCTACTTATTGTGGTGACTTCCCTTATCACTGTCTTTCAAGGCTATTGCTTTCACATTTATGATAGCTGATTTCTCTGATAATAAATTTGACATATTAAACTAAAAAGATTGCACATTAAAATATATCTTTAAAAAGGTAAAAAAAATAAATGAAGACAAAATATTTGCAACACCTTGGCAAAGAACTGATAGCAAGAATACATAAAAAACATTTATAAGCTAGTAAGAAGACCACAATGAGATACCATTTAAAACACAGTTAGTTAACTGAAGAAGTCTATTATCATCAAATATTGGAGAAGATGTGGATAAACAGGCTAGCTTATACTTTGCTGTTAGGAGTAAAAATTGATTCAACTACTTTGGAAAAAAATTTGAACTAGAATTTAAGTACAAAGCAAGCCCCCAAAGATCAGATATCCTGTAATGCCCCACACCCCTTTAAAAAAGTTACAAACAACTAAAACAGCCCAATATATTTTTAAGAAATATTTATATTGTGTAAAGCTATCATTCTAAAAAGTGAAGGGAATAATAGTAAAAATTGCAGGATAGTGGTTTCTTCTACTGGAGAGAGGCAGGGTTGAAAATAGGGAGGAAAACATAGGTAAATGTTAGAAATTTTGACTGTTCTCATTTGCATGCTGGGTGGCATGTATACAGGTACTTATTGTTTAATAAACAAATATGTAACTAAGTAAAAAAATAAAATAAAAGCCAGGCCTGGACCAAGGTTGAGACTGTTCATAGGCCAAAGATTATGATTAATCAAATTCTAGTATTGGAAACACAACAACTGGACTTCTGATTGTGTGCATACATTCCTGGTTGAATCAACACTGGAAGCAGGAAAAGCCCAGGACCTGAGACATGAGGAGAGATACGATAATGTCTGAAAGATAAAGGGAAAGAAGGCCCAATAGGGTCACAAACATGGCCTAAGGAGAAAGACTTGTGAGAAGTCCCTGTGGCAGATGGTCCAGGAGCTTGGAAAACAGAAATATTCAGGGGTCCATTTTAAATTGTTTTCCTGTTCTGAGCTCTGATCTAAGTAAATGCCATTATCCAATGCTCACAGTAAAAGTCTGCTGCATTGATGAAATAAATAATAATCATAAAGTCTCCATTCAATCACTCATTCATCATGTGAATATTTACTGAGTTCCTACTGCATGTGGTATAGCACTAGGGGTATCGCAACAAACACAACAGACTGAGTCTCTGTCCTCATCAAATCAATGTATAATTATCCAGATGATGATAAATTCTAGGGCAAAAGATGAAAAAGAGTAAAGGGGAGGGAGAGCCATAAATGGAGGTGAAATATATTAGTGGTATTTGGAGTGAATGAAGAGAAAGTAAGCACAGAGGGGACCACTTACACAGTGGGGTGAGAATGCAAAGGGCACAGTGAGTGGGGACTCAGAATTTGTGGAAGCAGGAATTTGCAGTGGCAGATGTCTAGCAGAACAAAAATCTCTTTAGAGTAAATCACAGGAACACTGGAAAAGGCTCTGGATTTCCCACTGTATGTGGAATGTGGTTGCATCATTCGGTTTGTAAATTAAAGAAAAAGTTAATTCTTAAAGTTGGCGAACTTGTGACCATTGCCATTATACTTCCAATGTTTTAACTATTAAGTTGTTTCTCTACCTTCTTTTATAACAGTAGTTCTTACTCTAGAGGGGCAGTAGAGGAGAGCATGGGCATTTGCTTTTGAAAAAGTTTTCTAAGTAATTCTGCCTCTAGATAACCCCTTCCTCCAACCTCTCCTACCTCCATTGGTGAATATTTCTTATATACAACAGTGATCCTAGTTTGGTTATCTAAGGGTAGCGCAAATAATCTCAGGTTACAAAACTGTAACAAAGTAATAAATAAAATTTTTTTATTGATGACACATTTAATTAAAAAAACCTAACAGAGAATTTGTTTAAAAACAATAGTACTGTTAAATGAAATGTGAGAATCCTCATTGCCTTAATTTGAGAATCACTCTGTTAGAGTCCATTTTAAAAATCAGTTTTTGATCCTCTTTAAAAATAGCTCTAATAAAATCCTTAAAAAAATTTTTAAAAAGGGCGCCTGGGTGGCTCAGTTGGTTGAGCAACTGCCTTCGGCTCAGGTCATGATCCTGGACTTCCAGGATCAAGTCCCGCATCGGGTTCCCAGCTCCTTGGGGAGTCCGCTTCTCCCTCTGACCTTCTCCTCTCTCATGCTCTCTCTCACTCATTCTCTCTCAAATAAATAAATAAAATCCTTAAAAAAATAAAAAAAAAAAGCTCTATTTTCCCTGACATTGTTTCTAATATATTAGAACTGAAACTGGACAAAATAATTAGATGAATGTTGAGTTAACATAAAAGTCTCTTCTTTTTTTTAAAGATCTTATTTATTTATTTGACAGACAGAGATCACAAGTAGGCAGAGAGGCAGGCAGAGAGGGGGAAGCAGACTTCCTGCTGAGCAGAGAGCCCGATATGGGGCTTGATCCCAGGACCCTAGAATCATGACCTGAGCCAAAGGCAGAGGCTTAACCCACTGAGCCACCTAGGCACCCCAACATTCTCTTATTTGATCTTTCTGTGTGTGTCTGTGTTTAAAATTATTGAATGCTTTCTACATGTCATAAATATATTAAGCACATTGTATGTATTATTTCATTGAATGTTCACAATATCCCCATGAATTATATTCATTAGTATCTCCACTTACAAATGGGGAGACTAAGGCACAGGGCATGCAGATAAGTATAGTGCTGTTTTCTCACCAAGAGCTCTGACTCCTGAGCTGTTGGCTTTAATTCATTTGTAATATCATCTTCAGTAAATACCAACACATTTAATAGAACAATGTCTGAACATCACTCAACAGTAGTCAAACTAGAACACATAAAATACTTTTTCCCATAGGAAACTGTGGTTCTTAATGACCCATCATTTTAAACTTTCTTGTTAAATTGCTTTGAAAAACATGCTGCCTTGAATTTTCAAGGTCCTCCAAGTTCATGATTATCAGCTCATGAATGCTAGAAGAAAAGATGATTCATTGCTGACCAAATTAAGTGCAGCAGGTTCTTAGTGAAAACCTAAGTCCAGGGTTAGTTAATGACTAAATCTAAATGCCACACAGAATATGTCCTTTTATTTTTACGGCTCCAGGAAATAAAGATATCCAAGTACCAGAACATTACAAACTCTTAGTCGGTTTTGCCAGACAGCATAGCTTAAGCTTTTTATTTTTAGTAGAAAGAACTGTCTTCGTGCCCTACAAATGTCATACAGTTTGCTTTCATACCATGTTCTTTCGCCTGGGGTTATTATTCCTTAGGTACATAGACAGAAACTTTTGCTAGCATGGAATGAAACTTTTCCAAAGTCCTATTTCCTTTCCTCGCCACACTCCATAGTAAAACAATAATTAAAAAAAAATATCTCAAGTTGCTTTACCTCTTTCTATAGATACTTTAGTATTTCCAGGATTTGAAAACATGCACACACACACACACACATACACACACACCACAATCCCTATCTTTTTTTAAAAACAGTTCTGTGAGCTTATAAATTTCTCTATTCTGGAGTTTTCCCCATAAGTCAGTAACAAAGTTATCCTTAAGGGCATAAGCCAGAGAAGCTGTTTACAATTAGTTAAATCCAGGTCATTCTTTTTTGTCATAAACAGTTTCTAGTATCTCTGACATTAGAATTAGAATCCTAAAGCAATGTAGATAATGTAAATTTTGTTTTGTTTTGAAGCAAAACAGAAATTTGACAAATACCACTAACACCCTGTGATGCATGTTAACTTAAATTCCATTCTGTTAAAACAGTGCTGATTGTGGCCCACTAAATTGACTTCACAATCCATAATAAGTGATGGCCCACCTTTATAAAGCAAGCTCCCTGGCACTGCAGGACAGTGGTTTTCAAAACTTGGGCAACACATCAGAACAACTTGCAGAAATCTTCAGAAGTACAAATGCCTGGGTTTCATGTAAAATGTATTAAATCGGAAAAGCTAGGGAGTTAAGAGAAGTTGCTGAAACTTTTTACTTCACAGATGTGGGAGTACAGCTGAACTGGGGGAGTGACAAGAATGAGTTCACTTGTCACTGAGAAGTGAGATAAGTGAAGTGCAGGGATGGATCCAGGTTTTGTGGACCCTGAAGCTTGCACAATTCTGGAATTCTTTTTAAGAAACATAATACAAATTAGATAAGAAATATTACTGTAGAGTGAGAAAATAAAGCACAACAAATTACAAATTTTATTTTATTTTATTTAGTTTTTAAATTTTTATTCAAATTCCAATTAGTTAACATACAGGGTAATATTAGTTTCGGGTGTAGAATTTAGTGATTCGTCACTTACATATAACACCCAATGCTCATCACAACAAGTGCCCTTCTTAATCCCCATCACCTATTTAACTCATCCTCTACCTACCTACCCTCTGGTAAGCATCAGTTTGTTCTCTATAGTCAAGAGTCTGTTTCTTGGTTTGCCTCCCCTGCCCCCGCCATGTTCATCTGTTTTGTTTCTTAAATTTCACATACGAGTGAAATCATGTGGTATTTGTCTTTTCTCTGGCTGACTTATTTCACTTAGCATAATACTCTCCACCTTCATCTACATCATTGCAAATGGCAAGATTTCATTATTTTTTATGGCTGAGTACTATTCCATTGTGTGTGTGTATGTGTGTGTGTGTGTGTGTGTGAGAGAGAGAGAGAGAGAGAGAGACACCCCACATCTTCTTTATCCATTCATCAGTCAATGGATATTTTGGGCTCTTTCCATAATTAATAAAGTTGATAAACCACTAGCAAGGCTTATCAAAAAGATAGGAGAAAGGACTCAAATAAAATCACAAACAAGAAAGGAGAAATAACCAAGAGCACAGAAATACAATTTTAAGACAATATTATGTAAAATTTATATGTCAACAAATTGGACAATTTGGAAGAAACAGATAAATACCTAGAAACATATAAACTACCAAAACTGGAATAGGAAGAAATAGAAAACTTGAACAGATTGATAACCAGTAAATAAAATGAATTAGTAATAAAAAAAATTCTCCAACAGGGGTACCTGGTTGGCTCAGTTGGTTAATCATCTGCCTTTCACCTGGGTGGCTTGGGTCATGATCCTGGAGTCCTGGGATCCTTGCTTGGCCTGCTTCTCCTTCTCCCTCTCCCTTTGCCCTCCCACCTCCTGCTCATGCACTCTCTCTCTCAAATAAATAATAAAATCTTAAAAAAAAAATCTAGCAAACAAAAGTCCATGGTCAGATGGCTTTATAGGGGAATTCTACCAAACATTTAAAGAAGAGCTAATACCTATTCTCCTCAAACTATTTCAAAAATAGAAACAGAAGGAAAACTTTCAAACTCAATCTATGAAGCCAGCATTACCCTGATTCCAAAACCAGGCAAAGATTCCACTAAAAAAGAGAACCTCAGGCCAATATCCCTGATGAACATGGATGCAAAAATTCTCAACAAAATGCTAGCAAACAAATCCAACAGTACATTAGAAGAATCACTCATCACAATCAAGTGGGATTTATTCAATATAATACATCACATCAAGGATAAAAACCATATGATATATCAACAGATGCAGAAAAATTTGACAAAGTACAACATCTGTTTATAATAAAAACCCTCAACAAAGTAGGGAGAGGGGGAATATACCATAACATCATAAAAGCTATATATGAAAGACCCACAGCCAATATCTTCCTCAATGGGGAAAAACAGAGCTTTTCCTCTATTGTCAGAAACAAGGCAGGGACTGGAAGAGATTATGCTGAGTGAAATAAGTCAAGCAGAGAGAGTCAATTATCATATGGTTTCACTTATTTGTGGAGCATAACAAATAATATGGAGGACATGGGGAGATGGAGAGGAGAAGGGAGTTGAGGGAAATTGGAAGGGGAGGTGAACCATGAGAGACTATGGACTCTGAAAAACAACCTGAGGGGTTTTG